>JASANG010004032.1:0-107495 GCA_030248215.1 Enoplolaimus lenunculus
GTATTTTATAATTCCGATTGCACCATGGTCATGGGCAAATTGGCACTACGCATGGAACAGGCACCTACTGTATTGACCCGAATAAGAGGGGGGTACCCATTTTGGGTTCGAATCAATAGGAGTCCGTATCCCTAATAAGAGTCTGTAAGCGGATCTAACTAGAGTCCATAATGTCAATTATCTCTAACTGTATTGCATGAATAACTCCAGGACCAAATAAAGTTGAGTTCGAAACTTTAAAGCATACTTAAGTTTTGAAAGTACATTCCTAAGTATAACCTTGCATTATCGCTCAAACTATTGATACAAAGACAAAAAAGTTTAATTCAACGGACACTTGTAAACACCGTATATATTAGTAAATCTGACTACTTCAAACAACAGTCTTTCTAAAGGTCAGACTCACACGCGGTTCACTGCATCTAGCTCGTTTCGGTATTGAATGATACCAGTGCATGTTAGTCGGTGGTTTCATGACCATCAAACTTCCGGGTTCGAGTTCAATTTTGACCCGAAACAGTTTCGCAGAAGACTTTGCTTCCGATTGAGCCCATCGACGGAAACGGATTTTATGATGCCGGAAAACAATATCCCGTGTTGCACCGAAACTCAGCGACGCAATTGGTGCACTTTGATCCAACGCAGATTCATCATCTTTATGCTCACCGATGTGATCGTCACCGTTCGCATAGCTAAACCAAATAGCAACCATCTTTTACTGTGCAAAATGCTACTTCTGAGAGTGTTACAATAGCGTAGCCCTAAGCATAATCCTAAGCCTAACCTTATCTAACCCCTTAATCTAGGTATCTATTGCAGTGCTGTGCGAAAACCGGACGCCTCTATAAAAGTGATATGGACCAAGTCAGATATGTTCAGCAACTTAACATTTATTTATCTTTTCCCAAATGAAGGTTTTCCAACGCTATAGTATACGAACCACGAGAATCTCGAGTGGGAGGTGTTTAGCATCGCTACTCGAGTACAAGTTTGATTCTCGAGGCCGCGAGGGATTTCGCGTCTTATGGAGATTTTAGACTACGCATACGCACAATAGAATTCACTCATGTAGCTTGAGTAATCTCATTTCAGTTCGATTTTGGGGTACATTCTGTTGAAAAACAGCAATGAAACCCCAAGCGGTTAAACTGTACAATTTTTACTTGTGACTTTCCAAAACGCATGCTCATAGGTCAATTTACCGATTAACTAGCACAAAATTGAACTGGCATCCAAGCGCATCGCCAACAACTTCAGCCAGCCGTTTCACAACCGGATCCCATTTTTGTGCTGCGAGATTCGTTCCCGAAAACGGATAATGAGTTCCATGATCGCCAAAAGCAACATGCTTCCGTGGAATGGAATGCCACTTGCCGAACACCTTCACCCGACTACAAGGATCATCACTTTTTAGATAGACAAGATTATTTTCAAAGTATGCCATTAATTTATCTGCTTCATCACGTGAAAACACCATACCGTGCAGAATATTAAAGTCTTCATAGCTTTCATGCTGTTGTTGAATTTGCATGCATCTATTTGTGACATCCGCAAATCTAATGCTTTTAACAAATTCACTTACTAAATGTTTCGATCGTTTATCGCTCTCACCGTTGTCTTCCGACGATTTATTTTTAGTTTCGCTTTCAATTTTCTTATTCGGATTGATCTTTGTAGTTGAAATAGCTACTTTACGGGATTTCGAAGTTGTTGGTGGTGGCGAAGTACCAATAGGTGCTGTGAGACACAAATCATCATAATCAATAACCATTTTACTAGAAACCGGCCGTTTTCGTGACGTAAAGTAACAACTCCGCGTAATCTCGTCGTCTTCTACAGTAGCTTTTGCCATTTATGACAGAATCGTTTGGCGTAAAATCAAACTTCTATACAACAAAATGTCGTAAAACTATACAGAGTATTCCAGGTCCAGCATAAATTATAATTTGGCTAATTGCGTTGATATTTTATAAAATAAAGCCAAACATGCCTGGAGTGCGAGCTGATAGAGTCCAGCACAGTACGAGAATGTGCAAAAAATTATTATGCAATGAATGCAGTTGTAAAAAGTGATAAGTAAAGATTATATGTGGGTATGGATATGTATCAGATATGAAACGTGTATCCGGATATCCGAAATGCTATTGTGTAAAAAAATTTGAAATAATTTACATTGCTTCACCACTAAAGTAGCTGAATTTGACGAAAAGAAATACTGCAGTCATTCCTGAGTCGAAATATTTTCATGATTATTCCGTGATGATTAAAGATTTTGATTTTTAAAACATGCCAAAATTAAAAAAATCAGTTTTAGCCTTATATTCATCAGTAGAATAACTTCGTATTTCTAAATTATATCTGAAAAGTACGTAGCCCAGTGAGAAATTTGCTTCGTATACGCGCCGTCTAGTGCTAAATTTATGGATTATAAAAATGACGCAATTCAACTCAGCGTACCGATGTTACGCAGTAAATACATGAAAAAACTAAAGATTTCTGAACTGTTGAAAATATTACATTTTTCGTTCCGCAGTAGGCCATATAAGATCAAAAAATGTGAGCGTATATTCAAGTCGTAAAAAATTAAAATTTAGTTGAAAACATCAGGTGAAGTTATGAGGAACCAAATCGGCATTGAAAATTTAGACCAATATTACACTTAATGTAACATTTAAATAATCCTAAGTTTAAGAGTCCTCCGCGTAATAAACACCAGTCTAAAACAAAGCTTAAACCTAGCACAAGAAAAAGTCAAAAATTTAAGCCTACTCTATTGCGGTCCAGTGAGAAAGCAGGCACTAGTGGATCCAGAGGAGGGCGGGCGTGTGTACACCTCCCATCAGAATTTTTTGTGATAAAATGGTAAGGTCCCCACTTTACAATTTCTTCCCTTACAATTTTTGGTGACAAAATGGTAAGGTCCTTTCCTTACAATTTTTCATCCTGAGAAATTTTTTTTAAAAATGTTAAGGACACTACCTTAGAATTTGGGCTGACTAAAAGTAACAAAGGGCTAATGTTTGCACGACCTAGCGTAAGTATATTTCAATGTCGTTTTTGGGGACGTAAAACGACTCATATATATAGTTTGAGGGAAGGCTGACTTTCAATAGCATATCTGTTATAGTGGTTTAAATCAGACAGAGTCAAACCAAATAAATTCATTTTCAGGTGGCCAACACAAGTATTTATTACTCAGTAGCAATCTTCTAAACCGAATTCCCATGCCAGAACTATTGAGGCATTTGCAGAATAAATAACGATTTTAAATTGTACGTAGGTATGTTTTACGCTGATAATCATTTTGTGCGTCAGGGTGCTTCCTTTAGAGCAACCAGTAAATACAAGCGCTTAAAATATGAAAATAGATATTTGGAAACTAAAGAACGCAAAAGAAATATCTGGCAAGAATTGCCGGATATGAAAAAGTATCCGATGCCCTTCACTAATAAAAAATAAAAATATCCGATGCTCATCAGTAGTAAAGATCTTCAATGCCAAAATAACTGCCAGAACAATCACTAAAATATAGTACTTGGCGTTTAGACATAACACTGCGCCGCAGTAACAGTCTATGAATATTCAGTCAGTTTTGCGAATAGAAATTTTTTTAATTTTTACCTAATTTTAAAATCGAGATAAAGATATAGTTGTGGCACGAAATGCGGCCTTGCGAAAACGCGCACACATGCGGCTACCACATACGGAACCTCAGAATACACGCAACGCAGCTATAACTCCCTCAACACTTCGAGACCCTGAACACGTTATCGCTCGAAACAAACACTCAAAAGACTGACAGTTTATGTTAAAATTTTCAACAATCTACTTTTAGAGCCAGCACCAGAAAATATCCATAACTTTTGATACACATTGACATTTTCACATAAATGTACCAAAGAAATGAAACGCATTCATACAACAAAGATTTTACAATAAAAGTTGTATTTCTTCATCGAACAACACATGGTTATCAAACACGGTACATCTATAGGTATGCCTCCGCCTCAGGTAGAAAAGGAACCTTTGGCTCCAGCTATGGTACAATTATAATTTTTGCCGAAAGTTTCAACAATTTCCTTTTTTTCCATCTGGCTTTAACCTTTGATACAAATTTCCGTACAAAAATTATCAGGATTTATGAACAAATAATAAACCTAAAATTAAAATTCTGATAACACCTTACAGATAATTGCTAAAATAAGCAAGTTAAATATTGTTAAAACTACCTAAGTTTGCGTCGTCTTCAGCTCCAGCAAGTTTCGTTGACCTCCGGTTGCGAAAATTTTCACTCTAGTAGCACCCAGTTTTCCAGTAATTTGTGTAGAAAGCCGCAACAGAAACGATCCGAAGATTGTAAAATTTCAACAAAAGTAAATAATTTGGCTTCTCATGGCTTTTCAGATCATTTCAAGTAGAAAAGTATGCTTTTGAAAATTTTATTACAACGTAATAACAGCTGGCATTAAGAAGCTGGAAGTTAAACTCCATGATAAAATTTCATAGGCGTTCTCCCACGCATTAGACGAGTATATACCAATTTGACCTCCAACCCCGAAGGATTACTTGTAGTCAATAACCAACCACATATTCATTGCGACATATTTCGCATATATGCGAGGCACAGAAAATAAAATCCGCTGTGATGACAGGAGCTATTCACAGTTAAAACATACTTCAAGTTAACATATATTACTACGAAACTGAAAAGAACTGTTACAGTGCCAGAGACTATCATTTGTTTTGACGAGAAGCAGCAGATGATCGTTTGCCAGGTTCGTAGAGTTGCATCGATGGTCGTGTCTAAAAATAACAATTCAAAACTGAACCAAAGAACCGAAACATCTCGCGGCGCATGTTCCTTTTGGGACCGTCCTATTTTACCGCGGGACTAAAAATAAGCTAGTTTAGGCTTTGCACCTTTTGTTTTGGCTTAGTCTTACACATCCTCACACTCAAGCTTAGGAGTATGTCTAACACGTTGTAACGCCCCTAAAAGTTATATTGGTATATTAGCCGTGCCCGTTGTGTATGTAAACTATACGCCGGCAAGTTTTGTTTTAAAGATCGATACAGGATAAAAAAATCACGCCATAACAATTTAGTTTTAAATGACAACTTGGTCTAAGTACACGAACTTCTAAAAAGGACAATAATTAAACTAAACAGCACAAAGAAATGTTAACACATTTAAAACTTCAAATTAGGATAAAAGTCTGAGTGACAAAATCATTTACCCTTTTTCGTTCATCCGGTGGTACTTGCCCACTTTGTTCAACGCCCTGATTTTTTCGGCGTTCAGAGCGCACAGGACCGTTGTTATAGTCGTAATCATGGTCTTTTGCACGCCTTGGCGGTGGGGGTTCGTAACGTGGGGCGCCTCGGGCCCCAAACGACGGGCCACCATAGCTTCTTCTCGGAGTATCATACCTTCGACTAGGGTAATCGTGATAATCATCGTACGAATCCACTGTATCGCTATATCGCCTATCTCTCCCGCTAAATCGTCCACCCACGTCTCTTTTCCGATCACCAGATTCGTCACCATAATGTCTACCCTCATCTGGTTCATAGTACTCTTCATACCCAGCCTGAGATTTACTCGCGGCCTGAGCTGGTCCAGGTCTACGGGCCGCCGAATATCGAATCGGAGGTCCACCACTTGAGCGGAAACCACGAGACACTCCTTTACCACGCTCATCGCGGTCAAAACGTCCATGGCTCATTCTAGTACCACTACCACCACCGTCACTTGGAATAGACCTGCGAAAACCTCGACCTGGCCCAAACGTATCGTCACATTGATCAATATCTACTCTTTGCCCTACTTGCTTATCTCCATCACTTGCAATACGGTCGCCCTCCTTATTTCGAGAGGACATCCTTCCTTGTCCCACGTCAAAACTCTCTCGTTCTTTTTCAACTTTGTCAGGACCATCCCTCCCAGACTTGCGTCTAGTTGTTGCCGCTGGCCCAGCTGCTCGCTCATTTCCAGCAGATTTAATACCATCCCCTCGATACCGTACCCCACCAACAGCCGGTGACATAGACTGGGCATTTGAATTCTGCTGTCGACGTCCCATGCCTCCACTAGCCTTACCCAATTCAACGTTAGCATTAGCGTCGGTTTCTCGCTCTACAAACTTACCTTTTGTGCTTTCACCACCGTTCCCACCGCTCCATCTCTCATCTGCGCTCCTCGTTGACCAATCTTCGTTTTGTTTTTCGCGTCCTTTCTGTATTTCACTCTCTCCAGCATCATTTCCATTTAAGGCAGGTTTTTCTGATCGCTTATCATCGGAATTACTAATTAAACCGGAACCACATGTATGTGACTGGTGTGTCCCATTGCTTCCAATTCCGTCCCAAAATCCTGTTTTCGGCTTTCCTTCAGACGATGTTTTTGACGTCGGTTGCCGATCACTAACAGAGCTATCGTTACTTGCGCTAACCTTCCTTGCAGCAACTTAAAAATGTATGATATCCTAGTATTTCTATATGTTATATTTTGCTCATAAATAACATTTTAATACAGAGTTAGTTATGTTATACTTTTAGCGATAAATGTCCAACAATAAAGTGCAATTCCAAGGGTAGCCAGGATTTCGCAAATGCGTGTGTTGCGGTTTATTATCCGGCAAAAACTAATATCCGTATCCGGTTACGGTATAAACCTACTGAATACCAGGAGTAAGCATCTTTAAAATCTGGCTGCATTTACATTTCTAGGCAAGTCAAGAAGTTCGAGTTTGGATACGTTTTAGCCATTTTTAACTAAACGCAGTTTTGTATTATTTCAGTATATGAATTTTATAACAGACCAAAACCTTGAGTACGCTAAAAATACAGCGAAAAATAAACAATTTCAACATATACAATATCCGTTATCCGGTTCGTGTTCCGGTACAAAATTCAATATCCGTATCCGGTTCCGGTAAATCAATATTAATATCCGGTAGCACCTTGCTTAAAACCCTTCGCACAAAATTGCTACGGAGTGGTTGATCCCTACCCTTTGGTTGCGCCCCACGTGTCAGTTCAGCGTCACGGATTTGAGAAACTGACAATCTCTATAACTTGCGTACCTGCTAATCGATCAGATGATTTTCTGGTTGTGCTGCCTTGCTTTGAAGACAAGGTTAACTCGCGTTTGTCTTCAATTGTCAACAATTGGCAAGAATCTTTTCCTGACACTGTATCTGCTACGGTTTTAGACTGATGAAAGCGCATGCGCTGAAATCAAACCAACAGTAATACGTACACAAAAATTATTCTACAGTCCGTTAATGGTGATTATGGCCGGAATAAATTCCCCGAAAGCACACACTTTATAGTAATAGGGTTTCCAAATCCTATGCTGGGTTGAAGGAAGGAAGGTGGGCGGCAAATTATAGTGCACCCGATTTGCGTCTCCCACCAGAATTTCGGTGTAACCCAGGTTCACTATCCAACCTCCGGTTGAACTCCCCCGCTCCGTTATGGCGCATTTCCAGCTAAATCTTACTGTTACTTTATACACAAACAAAATTTCAAAACAGCCCAACCTCTTCTCGTTCCCGTTCCCTTCTTCTAAAATGTGCTTCCATAAATCGTTTGCGTTCTTCTTCTCTCTTTCGTCTCCGATCGATCTCGGCTTGTCGTCTCTCTTCCCGTTTCCTCTATAAATCAAAAATAAACAGAAACTACACCATTCACACAATTTATACTGTTTGGCAAAACCAGCACATATGTACCAGTCGTAGTGGGACTACATTTATTGAGCGAAGCTCGAACGCACGTAAGCAATTAAGCTAATATGCAAATTAGCTATTAGCTAACTATTCAATTATCAGTTTCGGATGTTTGTAAACTATTTATTCAAATTCCTCGCACCCAAAAACTCTTCAGCCACTCTAATAATTTTTGGAATAATTTAAAAAGTCCTAATTTTGTTCTGTCAATTAAGCTAATATGCAAATTAGTTATTAGTTAACTATTAAATTATCGGTTTTGGAGGTTTGTAAACAATTTATTCAGATTCTTCCACCCAAAAACCTTCAGTAAACCCTAATAATTATGAAAATAATTTAAAAAGTCCTAGTTTTGTCTTGTCAATTAAGCTAATATGCAAATTAGCTATTAGCTAACTATTCAATTATCCGTCTTGGATGTTTGTAAACTATTTAATCAAATTCCTCGCACCAAAAAACCCTTTAGTGCTGAAATTATATTGCTTTTAACCTTAATAATTAGCGAAATATTGTAAAAAGTCTTAATTTAGGCTTATAAACTATGCTAATATGCAAATTATCTATTAGCTAACTGTTCAATTATCGGTTTTGGAGGTTTGTAAACAGTCTACGCAGATTCCTCGCACCCAAAAACCCTTTAATGCTAAAAGTAGATTGCTTCTAACTGTAATAATTAGTGAAATATTGTGGAAAGTCCTAATTTAGGCTTAACTAATTATGCAAATTAGCCTGTAGCTAATAAACGGCTTAAAATTTTAAAACCCTAATGCGAGGTTAACACCCCAGGATAATTGGCTTTCAAACAAAAAAAAGTTTGTCAAAATCGGTTCAGGCGTTCCTGAGATTCTTTTCGGACGGACAGACGGACGGACGGACATCCACCTTTCGACCCCCAAGTACAAAACATAAAACGCTTCGCGAAACTCCGAGCTTCGCTCAACAAGGCTTAACTTAAGATCAAAACAAAACACATTTTCTAGTATATTTTTCAAGATTAATTCCTTTCACACAATTTACATGTACTGAATGAAAAGACCATAACCAAGTAGTATTTAGTCATCACTATAAATAAGTAAACTTACAATTCTGTCTTCTCGCCTCCATTGGATAAATTCCGTCAAAGGCGTCGATTTTTTCACAAAACCTTTTGAATCTGAAAGTCAAATATCACAAACATTTCGAGCAATAAAATTTACACTTGTTAGCTTATTTGTACAAAAAAATTTTAATATTCGTTTTCTATGGTTTACTGCATGGTTTATACCAGTATAAGGTAATGGTCTTTCAACATACCGGCGTTTTGTTTGCGTTCTTTTTCTAGCTTTTCAATTTCTTCTAAACAGGAATCAATCGACGGCAACTCAACTTTTTCGGGATTTGCCAGCTTCTCAACAAATTCTTGATAGGCTGGGTCTGAAATTTGTAATATTTCTGAAAAGAAACTTTTAACATTATGCAGAAGAAATACTAAATGATACACAGCTTGATAGTGATAAAAAAACCTTCAAAATTTAACCAAGACCACAACCTAAAGTGGTTTTAGAGGTGTTTCAGCCTACCTTCACTAATTGTTCCAGACTTAGGATCAGTTCTCTTTTTCTTAGGAAATTTTTGGTTCGGAGCCATTTCCACGATTGCAGGATACTCGTTACCTGTTAACATATTATCATCAAGATTATAAACGACGAGAGGGAAACTCAACTTAAAAAACATCTTGTATGAAATGTATAATATTAATGCAACGATTAAATATTAGAATAAAAACAAACGCATATTAACAGTTTAAAATTAATCAATCTCAAATAAGATCACAAAAATGACAATTGGCCTGGTTAAACTTTTTAGCCGATTAGATACTAACGTACGTGTGCACATGATGGGACTGAAAATATCAAACTTTAAACCTAACCTGAAGAGTCGACAAACACATAACCATCGAATGAATCACGGAACGCAGTGACATCGCGATAGTTAAGAAAATGAATGTATGCCCGAGATACAGCCCAATGACCAAGACTGAAAGCATTTCATTCAAGCAGCGCCAAAAGTTAAAGCTCGTGGATGTAAATGGAACTCGATACTGCAAACAAATTTACTAGTTAACACTTGAAGTAGGGTTTGCATAAAGTTAACTATAATATGTTTTGGGAATTCGGGTAATAAATAGAGTACACATATACAAGTTCTTATATATGTACGTATATACTGTAATAACAAACGTGTATGTCTATATTAAATATAATTTATCTTACCGCAACATTTCTAAATCTTCAAATACATACGTAAAGCCTTCCTTGATACTTCATACTTGCAATGAAAACTTCATCAAAACCTTACCCTGATGAATCAGCTTTGACAAAACAGAAATAATCGTGATCAAGCACAGGTGACAGTTGTTCTCGAAGTTCTTCTTCCGTCATTGTTGGTGGTAATCGACGAATTACAACCTACAGAAAACAACAGCAAAAACACGTTAGGCTTTTACACTCAAGCTTAATTTGTACCCTAATGCTGATATAAATGCCGTTTTTAATTCATTTTTATTGATTTTTATAGCAAGGTATTTAAAAATTTTATTGCTTAAAAATGAAAAACATATTGCCGAACTTTGTTGGATTCGGCTGTTCCACAACCGAATCCGAACCTTTGTTGCCACGTTATCGGAATTCAGGTTCCGGTTGAGAAATCCGGCATTTTTCTCTATCTGGTTCTGGTAATAAACCCGGTGTTTTAACCGGAATTTTCGGTATGTTCCGTATTAAAAATTCCTCTTATTCGAAAATTTAAGAAAAATTGGCTGTTCTAACTTAGTTTTCTAAAAATGTTTGCGTGTGAATTGCCAAAAGTTTCAGTTTGTACTATACTTCATCGAGTTAAAAATGAATTTATCGGTGATAAGTATTTTTTGTGTTCCGGTTCTAGCTCGGGTTCCGGCATTTTATTAACTTTCCGGTTCCGGTATTTTATAAATCCGTTTTCACACAAATATATATAAAACTCCATTTCTTACGCAAGGGCCGTCTCTTATGAAACAAGCCAAAGTACAGTACAACCATATAGTTTCGAATCCAAACTGTGTATTTCGGGGATGCAGGGAGTGGCTTACCAGCCCCCCCAAAATTAAGTACAGGGCGGCGTAAAAAGCC
Organism: Enoplolaimus lenunculus; assembly: GCA_030248215.1. NCBI lineage: Eukaryota > Metazoa > Nematoda > Enoplea > Enoplida > Thoracostomopsidae > Enoplolaimus > Enoplolaimus lenunculus. Next base: position 10,877 of record JASANG010004032.1, read on the forward strand.
TGTGCGAAAATATTTTTCACGAAAAATTCGTATATTATTTTTGTCATACGCGATTAAAACTGCAAATATCTAGAATTATCTGGCCCAGTTGGTTCGACCGAAACGTAAGCTGCAACTAAATATGATATAAAATAAACTAAATTATATAAAATGCAACAAATTTACGTGGAACACACTACTAACGGCAATTGTGTGTAATTCATCGCTATAGCCAAGGGTAAAAATCGCCGCATACGAATATATAAATCGATTTGTGAATTGAAAGTTTGCCATATGATTTAATGTAAAACTACGCCTGGCACCTTGGTCACTTTGCACGCCCACGCCGAGTTTCATCGACGAATGGGTTCAAGCGGTTAGGGCGACCGAAATTGAAAGTTTACCTTCACCATGCGATTTAATACAAAAAAACGCCAGGCTTCTGGCTCGCTTTGCTTGCGAGGTTTCATGAATAGGGAGACTTGGTATCAGAGGAAACCCAAAACTTGCCTTGGGATGTACTTACAAGAAACGTCCGATTAGTTTAGCTCGCTCCGCAACGAGGTTTTCTTTACTGCTGTAACCACTGTTGTAACTGTTGGTTACTCAGATGGTTTAACATATTTTATCATACAGAGCCGTTCCAAAGTAAGCAGTTGTATTGAAATTGATACAATAAGCGTGGTGTTTCGTTCGGTTTGCTCGCGAAGTTTTTTAAACAACTGCTAACGTGACGGTGCTGTGCTGTGTGAGGCATATTCCATTTTACTGATTATCTAAATGTTGATCCCTACTCCAAAATGCGTCGCTTACCGATTTTTATGATAAAATCTCAAACAATGTTCGGCATTTCGCAAGCAAATCTGGGGATGTGACAGCGCTAAAGCTCAGGTTCATCTTCTCCTATATGTATACGTTCTTGTATTGAATTGAGTCCCATATTATATCATGTCATTTTTCCGGACATAACTTTTTTCGGAAAAACAACCTTGAAATGCGCACTTTTGCAACTGAATAACGGCCAATTCGACTATAAATGGTTTGATGAAATCTCGTAAAAAAAGCAGGAGGTAACTAACCTTTGTTTTTGGAGCTTCTTTTTTCAATTCTTTTTCTTTTTTTGCATTTTCATGATCCGCATTACATGTTTCCACTGCCATTTTGAATTGTTTCAATTGGTTTTGGTTCGCTGTTATAACAAAACGGAACGCGTTACGTACATTATATACTCAATACGTATTAAGCCCTATTCACACTTGCAAGTGTTTGCAGCAAAAACTCGCACGTGCAGCTTGCAAGCGCAAGTTTGGTCACAGAGCAGCTTTGAAGCTCTTGCAGCTGCAAATTATTCACTGGAATTCATGCTATTTAAATTAATTCGAACCTGTGAAAGCAGTTGCAAGTCACTTGAATTTCTTGCACTTGCAGTTTGATTGTAGCTGCAAGTATTTTGTGCAAGTTGCAGCTGCTTGTTCTCGTTGCAAAACTTGCACGTGTGAATGGAGCTTAAAACAATACGCATCTGAAACAGAAAACAAAATAGAGTACAATTGTATACGCGTCGATGATCATTTAGTCCGATATGATGTGAGTGTGACATGCATCCCCCACCTATCGCTGCATATACAACGGTACGGGTATACAGCAACATGTATTCTTGAAACAAACCCAGTGTACGATCTGTGTCACGATGGTGCTCAGCCTCGGCTTTCCCTTCCTCTAGTTTGTTTTTCCTTGGACTCTGTTTTTATATCCAACTACGAGTATCATAGTAGTGATCCAGTCACAAAAAAGTATGGCCGAAAGTGATATTGTTTCCATTTGTCCTGTCGTTTTGACGGTTTTTTGTGTGAGTTGACAGTAAAAGCACGATGCCAGGTTAGGAGCATTAACGGAAACCATATGTGTTATCCGTGCTTACAAAATCAGAGTTCGGACCATATCCCTCTTCGGATGGATGGAAATTTCCGTTTTGCCCAGTCCAGTGTCCGGTGGGATCCCAGCGTGCAGTCTGGGTCACGCACATTGGTGCTCACTCTCGGCAGTGGTGAACTTGTCATAAACCAGTGGCGTATTGTTCTACTTACATATGCATTTATGTGCAGTCCATGATAATTGTGCGTTATTAGATTCCGCCAATTTTCTAAAACTAATTCATTTTATGGCCAAACGCTCATATCATTTTTGTTCTTCGTTATTAAGTGTGTAATATTCAATATTCTTTGTTTCCAGATAATGGCCCGCATTCTCAAAACGTGATAGGTCCTTATATTGGAAAGAAACACCTTATTGCTAGGTGCAAACAGGCATATCAATATACAGTTTTGAAAATACGAGGCCAGTTCTTAGATTTTCCTACTAATTATCATTCACTAGTCACCGTGTGATATCATTTTCTGTCCATTTATCACCTCTATTTCTGACAATAAGCATCCAGATTCCAGGGTCCGTATTCTACAATGTGTGTAGCACCTAGCACCGGTTAATAATTGGTCTTGTAACTTTGGTACCAGTGAATGCTGAGGCTCAATATTCTGCATAATTTTCGCATATGATTTGCTCTACTTGTAAGCATGTGAGACATGCTTGTCCATTATGTGCACATGCAATATAGTGCCGTGCACTGTCTGTATGCTAGCTGGCAGCATACGGTCGACACATATAGTCGACGAAAAATGCAGTTCGAGAAGCAGGCTGCGTAGCCCAGTGGAAGAATGTACGCTTAAGAATCCGTAGGCTGATAGTTCCATAATAGCTTTGGAGGCCCGCTTTTCCAGCTGGTTAGTGGAAAGGTCTATGTCCCGGTTCCTACCTAGACTGACATGGGGGCTACGTCGTGAGAGCAATGGTAAATTGCCGCGCTATGAACACGGTATCCAGTCGAAACTAGAATGATTGGTCAAGGGACGACCTTGTAGAAAATAAGGGCATGTAAGCAAGTCCGTTATGCAGGGTGCAAAGCGGAACTGGATTATACCGGAATCGCAATCGAAATCGGAACAGCAAATTTATTCCGATTGAATGTGTAATCGGAATCGGAACTAGCTTTGAATCGGGATTCTAATCGGAATCGGAATTCTGGTTTACCCTGCCGTTGTCGGGTGGGGCCCCAGTGTGTACTCTGTGTCATACTGGTGCTCACCGTCGGCATTCCTCGACCTCATAGCTATGTATTTCTTTGGTGTCAATCTCAGTCCGTCTCGGTCTCGCTCAGAGTATCGTGATTTAAACATAACCGGTTTTAGTCTTGCCATATCACTTGCTCAATTGTCAAACAGTGTGCATTAATATATCTGCCAAATTCTTATAAAACATCTCATTTCGGGTTAATTTCACTTATGTCAGTTACGTGCATTATCTCATATATTTAATATTGTGTTTTCAGGTATTAAAACCCTAATTACCTACCCAATTCTGCGCGCTCAGTTCAATGCGCATTCCCATTTCTGCAAATTCTTCCCCTTTTGACCCTCTTGTGCCAGTTCCCACATGCCATATTTCTTGTGACCTTATATACACTTATTTTCATGTTTTCAGGGGCCTTCCCGTTGCCTATTAATTTCAAGGTGCTCATTCCAGTTCGCACTATAAGCATGTGAGACATGCTTGTCCTGGTGCATATGTAATAAATGCAATGCACATTGTGGTGTTCGGTCGACACATATAGTCGACGAAAAATGCAATTGGAGAGGCGGCTACGTGGCGCAGTGGTCGAGTGCTCGCTTAACGATCCATAGGCTGAGAGTTCGGTTTCCGCTCTATCCCGCTTTTCCAGCTGCTTAGTAGAAAGGTCTGATGTCCCTCAGTTCCAACCTAGATTGACACGGACCTCTATTTCTGCCAATTTTTCTCCGCTTGTGCATTATTTGCCATAATTCTGCCTATTTCATGATTATCGGATAACTATAGGTTCAGGGGTATTATTATGATCGCTTAGCTAGTTGTTGTGCTTGAATGATTTTAAACTTACACGTAAAACATAGTGGTATTTTCGGATAGCTCGGAGCATATAGTTCTTGCCTTGGCGAAGTATATTAAAAAGTATTAAGTCTGAATCAGCGTACTTTAATTGATCGGAATAGTAATTTTTAGGCCTGGGAAACTATTACTTGCTATTGTCGTAATTTGTGTGTTGTTTTAATTGTGCCCGGACGTAGTTTAACTAGCCGTCCCGTAAGCTGTGTCTGACGGATTCTGCTCATTTTTCGCGCATACATTGCATTTTTCCGATACTTTTAATTACTGTAAAACTTTTCGGCCGAATGGCCCTCGTTGAAAAGCTATAATTACCAAAAGTAGGTAAAACTAGCAATTTATTATAAGCGGGGCTAACGGGCTTGTGTTTTGTATTTTTGTATTAATTACTTGTTCACCGTTAGTAAAGCGGATGAAGAGTGCGTATAAACCTATGAGCCGTAGGAATGCCAAAAATTGTGTTAAAACTGTTCCCGAATCGATCACAAACTAGACCATACCCGCTTTCGGATCGGTCGGAAATTCCCGTTTTTGACCAGTCCAGACCTTACAGCCGTTATGTGCACATGCAATATAGTGCAGTGCAGTGCCAGTACGTATATGGTTTTACCCTAAAATTCTCTGAAAAATATGGCCACGCCGAGAAAAACCAACTACTAACTGATGATAGTTGCTGTTCAAAGTTGAAAATGTGGGCATACGACATTCCCCGCTTCGGATCGATCAAAGATCCCCTTTTGAAGAGTCCAAAATCTACACTACCTAGCTACGTAAAAGCTCTAAGCACCCAGTCTTAATCAAGAAATACATAGACGCGGCAGGTATGCGGAGACAGGACTTACTTGTCGACCTCTGATTTAAGTCGATTTGACATAAGTCAAGAGAGACTTAACTTTAAGAGTCGAAATTTTGATAAATTGGAGCCCCTGGAGGTGAGAACTGTCGCATTTTAAAGTTACTACAACTAGTAGCAGCACAGTCTTGAGAAACTATTTAAGCACAGAAAACATAGAAAACTGGAAGTTGCAACATGAGGAGGACACGAATTAAAATTGACAGTAAACGCGGAGTGCATTGAGAGAGTGCATGAAAATTAGCAGGAAAATAATGGTAGAGGTACGCAGTGCCGGAGCAGACATTGGTAGGAGCTCCCCGAAACTATAGGGGGGGACTCGCGAGCGTAGCGAGGAAGAAGCCAGACGCATTTTTCAAACTTCAGCGGTCTTTGTTTCAACTGGTTAGGGTGGGGGCTGAGGGCCCTGGTCTCCTGACGGGCTACGGGGGGTGGCGGCTCCGGCCCTGCTGGAGGTACGCAATCTGGTCCCCCTCTAGGAATTTAACAAAAAGTGACCTATTCTATAGATGTCGACGAGCTATGTTCATGATACCACTTTTATGGCGGCATAACGGTAAAAATTTAACCTGTTCGCGTACCGATTGGAAGACGAAGTATCTATCATTTACATGCTCGTTAAGTGCTTTACCAGGTTTATTCGTTATACAAATTTGGTTGGCGTTTGTACGTGTTGATATAGTGAAAATTAAAGTTTCAAGGGCCATAAGTTTTGAACCGGTGGGCCTGTAGCCTTAAAAATGGTACAACTGAAATCAGCGTGTCGGAATCTATTAAATAACCTGTTTTCATTAAATTCATAGGGGTACACACTCCGTACCTCGGCCGGAAAATACAAGCGCAGACTTAAAAACAACACAGTTTATATTGGTAACAGTAAGGTAGTTTTAACAAGATCAATACAGAAACCGGTTTATGACAAAATCATAAATAAAAGCTCACACAATAGAACAAATGAATTCAAAGAAATACATAGCTATATTAGGGGTTGCGGGCGGAAACAGTGTTACACAGAAAACAAGCTGGGGCTCCGCTGCTTATCCCAGTTTAGTGTTAAGCTTTTATTAATCAAACCACTCTAAAATTCGTCAAAGAAGTTCAACTTGAACATTCGAAGTGCAAATTTGGTTCTGAGCAAAGCTGAGAGTATCGGAAATGTTTTATGTTTTGTGTTTGGTGGTGTCAGAACTGCAAGGTCCGGACGACCCCTTTCTCCGAAGTACTCCGAATATACATGGTTTTTCAGTTTAATTTTTCCGAAACATATGGCCACGCTGGGAATCGAACCTCGCACCTCTCGCTCGCTAGTCAAGAACGCTACCCATTACACCACCCGGTCGACGTGTATGTATGTGTCTTACATTACACACTATGCACATCACATACGCCACGAATACCAACAGGTGGTGGTAAGGTTGTGTGGTCTTAAGCTCAATATATGTAAGTGATATGTTAGTGAAAAGTAGTTGAAACAATTAACCACGGCTGGAATCAAATTAGCGACCTTTGCCCTAGCCGGGCCAACGTTCTTACTAAATGAGCTATCGCGGCACTGCTTCAACTACTTGTGCTTCTTGTTATATGCGTTGTTTACTAGAGTACTACGTTGTGTACTGCGTAGCTACTATGCAATGAGTATTACGTGTTGACTTTTTATGTGCGTGTCTATGTATTCCAGCATTCCATCGTGCAATACCCGACATCCTCTTTTTTGAAGAGGTCGTCCCCTGATCGTCACACCTTTTATGGGCTCACACCGCGGCTGTATGCCTTGCGGTCTCATCGTGGCAACATGTAAGGTTGCGCGATCTTAAGGGCAATGTATGTAAGTGTTCTGTTAGTGGGAAGTAGTTAAAACAATTATTGACCACGGCTGCATTCAAACCATGTATTCCATCGTGCAATACCCGACAGTGGTCGAAAGCAAATCATGTTACCAGGAGCCTAATGTGGACTCAACTCATCATCTATCCTGCCACCTGCCCGTCCTCTCGAACTTTGTCCCTGGTAGAACTGCGCGGTCGCGACGAACCCTTTCCCCGTAGTGTCAATGCCAGCGATTTGTACTGCAGCTCAAATTTTGCTATTTGTTGTCCAGTGTAAGCATGTGAGACATGCTAGTCCTGGTGCATATGCAATATATGCAATGCATATTGTATAAATAATATGATGCCGGCAAAATACGGTCGACATATAGTTGCCGATTGAAGCAGTTGTGCAGGCAGGCTAGATGGCGCAGTGGTAACAGTGTCTGCTTGCAACGCAGAAGGTCGTTAGTTCGAAACCATTAGTAACCCGCTTCTCCAGCTGCATGGTTAAAATATATCAAGCCCGAGTTCCTACTTAAACTGAAACAAGGGCCGTGCCGTGAGCGCAATCGTAAATTGCCGCTCTTTGAACACTTTATCCAGTCGAATATAGGATGTACGGTCAAGTGATGACGTTGTTGGAAATTGGGCCATGTAAGCATGTGAGACATGCTTGTCCTGGTGCTATGCAATGCCTATGGTCGATATATAGTCGACAGTAGAAGCAGTTGGACAGGCGGGCTACGTGGTGCAGTGATAACAGCGTCTGCCTGACGCGGGACGCGCAGAAGATCGTTAGTTCAAAACCAGCCGTAACCGGGGTTGCATCTGATTACCAAGTGATTGTCCTCTGTGTTCGTGAACGCATACGATGCTGCTTTACAGTAACAGTTACCATCTCCATTGATTTTAAAGTGGAAATATTTTGTGAAAAAAGCGTCCAGTATACCAATTTCAAAAACTTATGCAATAAAGATACAAAACGCAAAAAGGCGGGCTCGTGGTAGGTCGCAAAATAAGCAACGTGCACGTCCCGTATCCTTGTAACTTACAGGCGTAGCTATTCGGCACCACTTTGTTTCGTGACAAAAAACACCAACATTGGTATCCGAATCGGTAACCTGGATATCCGTTACCGGATATTTGCGGTTGTGCTCCTGAATATCATAAAACTAATATATCTCTCGGAACTTTGTATATTTGCAAATTTGTATTGTACTTACTACGTAATGGATAATTAGCATATTAACTGTTTGAATTATTGCATTTTGGTCTATTTTTACAATGGCTGCCGAATTAGCTTGCGTCTATTCTGCTTTAATCCTTCAAGATGATGATGTCGCGATTACTGGAGACAAAATCCAAACGATTTTAACAAGTGCTGGGGTGCAAGTGGAACCATTTTGGCCTGGTTTGTTTGCAAAAGCTTTGGATGGTATTGACGTTAAAGCACTCATTTCTAACCTTAGTTCGTGCGTAGGTGCTGCGCCTGGCGCTGGCGGAGGAGGTGCTGCTCCTGCAGGTAAATAATTTAAGCTGTCAATTGTGATTAGTATTTGTATGTGTCGTGTCATCATGATTTGTTAAGAAACCATAACAGTCGACAATTTAGGTATGCCTTTATTCTCGGTAATGTAATAAGTGCGTGCAAATGAAGCAATCACAAAACGTTTGTTGTTACAAATAACAATTGCGCTAAGTTTGGAAAACGTATACTTCGATAATTTTTATTTTCATGACTGATTACGTTCGATTAAAATGCAATGAAAACTTTGTTTCAGCTGGTGCAAGTGGCGGTGACGGTACAACTGCGGCTGCAGAAACAAAGAAAGAAGACGTAAAAAAAGAAGAATCAGAATCTGAAGACGAAGATATGGGATTTGGTTTATTTGATTAAAATTTCCACTGGTTTATTTTAGTCATTAATCTGGTAATGGCAGCTGCTACATTAATGAAGTTTTTGCAACTATAGCTGTTTTCTATTGAGTTGAAAGGCATGTTTGGCCTGACGTCTACGTTTTTGTAGAGATTGTTACATAATATTTGATTATTGTCATTTTTTATTCTCGGATTTGAATTATCTGAAGGCATTCGTGACTATTGAAGCTGGGCTTTGCCTGGCGCGGGGTGGAAGTCTCATTCACACATCCAAGTCTATCCGCTTTTGCTCTGCCCAGGTTGATGTCCCCCATTTTTTCCAAAACAGGGGCGTATGTTTTGCGTAATGTATACTATAAATTGTAAAATAATGATGTTAAGATGAAGAAGATAGCGTGGTAAATCAACTCCTGGAAGCATTATTGTCAACTAGGAATGCGGTTAAATGATACCAGAAGTGGCTATTATACAGTGAAACTTAGTACAAAACCGTAGAACGTGTAATATTGCCCCCTAATTCAACCTGGTGGAGGCCAATGCAGTATGTGAGAGACAGAAAATTGGTATACTGTATACAACTAAGGCTGTGTTTTATATGACGACTTCCTAGTGAAAACGCAGGTCGAAAGCAAACGTTGAAGTGAACAAATTTTCACCGCATGCATAGAAAAAAGCAATTCATGGCTTTAATAGCCAATGTTATTTCTATGGTTTTACATGTACGTGAGGGTAGGATCATTTTCAGCGAGGGTTACTACACTGTTACGTTCTCATCTATACCTAGGCCCATATTCCTAAATCTAAGTCTAAACATTTAATGAAAAAGTGTAAGCCTACGCAAAAAGAGTGTAAAATCGAAGCCTACTCTTTTGTAGTCCCGCCAGAATGCGGACGGCCTTAAAAGCAATATGGGTCGCATTAATAATGCAATACATGTTGGAAGCACTTGCCCTGTTAACTATGTAATCGTAATGTAGTAGTTTTTAATTTGGGAAAAATATATATTGTTCAAGAAGTTAAGTAAAATTAAGAATTCTGTGGCAATGTTTAATTCGAAATGCTTGGTCGCGTCGTTTTTTGTTTCAGATTCTGTTTTTATATTGTATTGTTACAATTTTAATAAACTTTATAACAGTTTGTATAGTTTGGTGCCATTTCAACTTTTGGTAAAAGCAGAGAATTATATATGTTTCGACCCATGTTACTTTTAGTGACGTCACGTGGCCAAAAGTACACACAGATATAATTGGGATAACGGGACAGTTGGGCCAAGTGGGACTGTTGGGACAACGGGACAGTTGGGGAAGCGGGACAGTTTGGACACCAGGACAGTTGGGACAGCGGTATGACAACGAGACAGTTGAGACAGCGGGACTGTTGAAACATCGGGAAAGTTGGAACAGCGGACAGTGGGGACAGTTAGGACAGAAAGACAGCTGGGCCCAGAACAAGGAAAAGCTAACGTTGGCTAGAGTTGTCTTAGAACAAGAGATGTGCCGATTAATCGGTATAGGTAACAATCGGCACTTTTCGTGACTACAGACATCGGCACTGCAAAAGGGTCCGATTTTTTGCAGATACTTTTTGCACATAACAGTCAGAATGCTATCTATTTCACTCCTTGGCGTATATCAGTCTGATCAGGGAAACTGTTATCCCTCAAGTTTGCGTTTGAAAAAATCAATTGAAATGAACCATTCTTAAAAAATTATAATCGTATTGTTTATTGTGGTCAGGGCTTAAGTCTTCGAATAACGATGTAATGTTTTTTACGATTTGTTCTTTAAGCATTATGTACCAAAGTTGGAATCGGCATCGGTAAAAATTTCGGAATCGGCACTCCCCTACTTAGAACTGTTTCTGAGTAATCGTTTAGCATTGTATTCGTGGGATATTTTCGACTGTGAACCAATTTGAGCGGAATATTGGCAGTTTTGGTGCGACGTTCTGGGCAGGTTGTTGTCTCCAATATTGTGGCTTATCGTATTACGCATCATTCAGGGTGCGAACGGAACTGAGTTTTTTCGAAACTGAAATTGGATTCGATACTTTATCGTGTGCAGTGAAACTCAAAGCTCGCAAAGCGTTTTATATTTTTTCCTATGGGTTGAAAGTTGGACGACCGTTCGACGAAAACCTCTGGAAACGCTGAGCCGATTTTGGTAAACTTTCTAGTTTGAAAGCTTATTAGCATGGTGTGTAACTCCGCATTGGGCTTTAAAATTCTAAGCCTTTAATTAGCTACAGGCTAATTTATATAAATGGCTAACCCTAAAATAGGTTTTTTACATTACTTTATTATTTATTAAGGATACATACAAATGGCTAGCTACTTATACCTAAATTAGGATATTTTACATTATTTCACCATTATTGGGTTTATAAACGGATTGATTTCATTACTGAAGGGTTTTGGGTGTAAGGAGAGTAAAATGTTTACTGTTACTTAAAACAGATAAGTGTTTAGCTAGCTGTTAACTAATAAGCATGTTAGCAATGCCAATTATGGCAGTTGAGTTCGGGAGTAATTATCATTTTTATAAGCTTTTTTGTTCTTTGGCTTAATATTGGCTCTCATGTCTTGCGGAGGTTTGCGCTGCAAAAGATAGTTTATTATTTGTCAGTGTGCTCGTACGCAGTGTGTACATAGTGGCTCAACGCATATATACTCTATGTAGAAAAAGGTTAAACACCCTCGATTCAGCTCGTTTTTCTATTGTTCTTTTAAATCATTATCATTCCTTTCATAACTACGAATAAACCCTGGCCCCACCGGAATGTTACCAACACGGTTTCCGAGGCCGGCCGGTTGGGTATAAGGGCAATCACGAATACAGCCACTAATTCAAAAAGATCACTACAATTGCTAAACTACCAACAACATACTAGAGATACCCCGGTGCCTGGCCCGGGCCGTCGGAATTTGAGTTGCATCCTTGTATCAGCGATAGGAAGACTGCATGACTTTGTGCGGTTTAAAAAACCATTTAAGGTGTTTTAAGAAATAGCTGTGTTGTTAAGGATTATCGCACTAATATTCATTCCGTCATAATGAACACAGAAGGCGGACGTTTTGGTGATTTCGAGATTGTGCCGACAATTATTCCTGGCACAAGCGATGATGACGATGAAGTAAGCGAAATTTGAGTTTGTATTGCAGCTTTGTTTTTGTTAGGAAGTTGTAAGTGTTGGCTAATCTTCTGAAATATGTTCTAGGTGGCTGAGATTGTGTATTGTAATATGTACGTATAAGTTAGAATTGGGTTGTGCAATTTTGTACCACAATCTAAGAGGAGGCTATCAGAGTACACTTGGGTGCTTTCCCGCTTGAAAATCGACATTGAGTTACAGGAGAATTTTCGCTCGGATGTTCCATTAATTTCAGTAATATGCTTTCGTATTTTATAAAAACCGCGTCATTCAGTATGTTACGTAGTTTACAACAGACTTCTAAAAATTAGCAAATTCAGTTTCACCTAGTTGGCCTCCAGCTCCGTATTTGTCACCTCCGGTTGCACCGTGATGTTTAGAATGATGGTGATGCATTCTTTGATTGTCGTTGATTAAAATATTAAGTCCTGCGACAGCGAAGGTACAAAATTTGTTGCATAAGTGCCCGTTCTACGCCTTTGAGGGTACAAGCCCAGTTTATAAAAGATTTTGCCGTAATTTTCTCATAACATAATATTTTACAGGATGATGAAACGCTATCGGAACGTTTGTGGGCGTTGACAGAAGTATTTCCAGAGTCGCTGCGCAACTTTACATCATTTCTAGTCTCAGGCACTTATGACGTGAGTAATTCTTGATATTAGTTGTCCGCGTAATCGTTCCTATGCATGCTGGTTAACTAATCAGTGTTTCAATTATTTTTTGACCTGCGTCTAGACAAGTTTATTAAAATACCAAAAAGTGCGGTTTGTTTGTTCATGCAACATAGATATTTTCTATTGTCTCAATCTTTCAACCTTATAAGATTCCTTTCGGTTTCGAGAATACGTGGGAAGGTTAAACACATCGCCCGCCCCGCCCCCCCCCCCCGCAATATGCTAGTGGTTTCGGAGTGTCTCTAAACTTATTTTCAGGTATCGAGTAAACTGTTTCATTTCACTCGTAGTGGGCTGTGGATACTATCCACTTCTGCAACCGTTTTGATGCTGCCATATTTGTTTGAACGTGAACGACTTGAAATGGAACAAATGCAACAGATGCAGCAACGACAGGTAAGGATATTCTAGTCGGTCTTTATGTATATTGAATTTTGTACAGTAACTGGCGTACACCGTGTCACAGTTTTCACACGGCTTGCCATCCGTTTATGCAAGTCACGTTGTTTGACAGGTGTTTGGTGCACGATTTTGGAAACTGTTTTAGTTTTGTCGGTTGGAATTGCTCTGTAATTATTTCAGCCATTGTGGCAGTGGTAGAAGTTATAGTGAATTTGACTCGCTGCAACTTAGTAAATAAAAGGCGACCAAGATCCAGGCTTTTTTCAAAATTAACTCTTTAGCCAATGTGTCTAAAGCACAAAAAAAATTAACCAGTTAGAATTTTTTAGCCGAAATTCAATTTATGCCGCGCTAGCCAATTAGAATTTTTTGGGGCTATTGCTAAAGAATTGGCTAAAAACACTGCCAAGGTAATGTCATGTATTTTCCTCAGTAACTTTAATTCACCATCGATTCAAGTTTTGCTACCAGTACTTGACATGTTGCTACTGTCATGTGGTTACAGAACGTAATGGTTAGTTGTCACTTGGGAATTTGTTACAAGAGGACGAGAGAGCCCCCACCCACATCCGGTCTCTCCCCGCGGTCCCATTTCGACCACACCTCCCAGGTGACTTCCTTCAAACGTACATATGTAAACCTCATGACACTTTGTTTAGTTGTGCATGTCGTGATTGAGCACAATAATTTTGGTATGCTGTTGCGTATTTTTAGATCCTCCTAGGTCCACATTCAGCAATGGCTGGAATGACCTCAGGCGCTAGCGTTGGTGGACCATCAAGTCATATGCTACCTGGTCTTGTCTCCACCGAACCGAAAACCAAATGAACTTTCTTTGCTATTTTGTTGGTTTTTTGTAACAATTATCCGTGTAGGTTTGTTTATTTGCAACACTGTATGTATTATCATGAATTTCAAACAATTTGTATGTATTATGCTGAATTTCAAACATTTCGTGAATTCTCTCAAGTCGATAGGGTCTGTTAAAAGGGATTATGCAACTGGACTAATGTATAAAGTCTCAGAATCCAAGGAAATTTTACATATGAAATGGATTTACTCAGATTGGGCTAATGTTGCTTTATTTGGTAATTGTGATCACGCGGTGTGTGTTGTGTACCGATAAGTTTTGTAATTTCAAAAAAAAACAAAGTAATTTCATGGCGTTTGTACTTGAGAACGCTAGCATTGAATTGCTATACTTGTGACACAAAAAGGAGAGAAATTGTGGTTACGTTTGAACAAATTGGTTGTGGTTGTGTTATGATGATTTGAGTACGTTTGAAAACTGGTTCGGTTGAATTTAACCATAAAAACATTTTTAGGGTCAGTGTGTCAACATAACATTTAACATGCGTGGAACGTTAGATTTAACCGACCACAATTCCGCTATATAGCGGCAGTTGTAGCTGGCGTAACGAAATTGCCAACTCTTTCACTCATAGAGTATGCTATGAGCAACTAAATACAATAATGTACGAGCAATACACACACAGTGAGCAGTGTTTAAAATTTATAACATATATGCGCAATGCAAAATCTCCAGAAGACGTGAGCGCCTACTGGGCTCGAGCGTCAAGCTCCTATAGCTCAGTGGTCACCGTAAACGACCCCCACCCGTGAGACTGGGGATCGAATCTTACCTTGACATTAGAACTCATATGAAATTGAAAATATTCATGTGAGGAAGGGTTAATGAAAAAATTCTTACTTAGTATCTATAATCCTTTCACTCATACAGTATACTATGAGCAACTAAATACAATAATGTACGAGCAATACACACACAGTGAGCAGTGTTTACATTTATAACATATATGCGCAGTGCAAAATCTTCACAAGACGTGAAAGCCTACTCGGGCTCGAGCGTCAAGCTCCTATAGCTCAGTGGTCATCGTAAACGCCTCCCACCCGTGAGACTGGGGATCGAATCTTACCTTGAAATCACATATCATATGAAATTGAAAATATTCATGTGAGGTAGGGTTAAATTCAGAGTGCAAAACTAGTTTCCTTGTAAACAACTTTATGCCAGCAAAACGGTATGAATAACGCAGTAAAGCTATAAGTTTGCGCACTTGTTGGTTGCGGCGCCATATAGTTATTGGAAAGCATGGAGCTGTTCTGAAACTCATTCGGTTAATACGAATTCAGTGGTACGCACGTATAGTGTACATTGAGTTCATTTATCTTTACTGTAAAACAATTTTCGGAATAAATATGTTTGCATCTCGTTATTAGCTTAAAAATATTAACTGAATTCTAGTATTTCTGTAACGGAAAGAGACAACGACTTTAGCTCGAGATAGATGTTCGGTAACATCTGATTATGGGAAGTAGTGAATTTATCATTTTAACTCCCGGATCTGGTTTCGAAAGTTTTCAACTTCAGTTGCGCCCTATCCATCAGTCTTTGGCAGTGTTGAAACTTCACCGACTCCATTTCGTTCAGATCTCTTTCTTAAAGGTTGGCTGGGATTGAAAATATAAATGTAGTGACCCGGATAAGAGGGGAGACTGATATTTATTTGGCCTCTCCAGAGGGCCCTCCTGTTATTCGGTTACGGACAGTTATTTATTTTTAACCTGCATCTGCTGAATTAAACGTTTATTTGTCTTGTATCAAAAACTTGAGCGATAATGCAAGGTTACACTTAGTAATTCTTTTAAAAACGTAAGTGCGCTTTAAAGTTTCAAACTCTGCTTTATTTGGTCTATTAGTCATTTATGCACTACGATTACAGATAATCGGCATTTATGGATTCTAATATAAGAGGTTGGGGACTCCATCTCACGGACTCTTATTGGGATACGGACGTGCTATTGGTTGGGATTCGAAATTGGGACCAGCCTCTTTATTACCCCTATTCAGGGTGCAACCGGAATTCCGGTTCCGGTGTGGAGATCCGGTATTTTTCACTATACCGTTGCGGTAAGAAATCCGGTATTTTTTCACCTGAATTTCCCGGTATTTTCGGTATTAAACATTTTTCCCATTCGAAAATTGTAGAAAAATTGGCATATTATTCTACCTTATTTATATAAAATTGTCCGAGCGTGGTATTACCAAAATTTTCAATTTGTGCCATAGCCCATAATTTATCATATGTTTCCACCTACAGCATTTGTTTCAGGATTTTGGCATTCATGATGTGTTTATGACATTAAACGATAAAATAGAGCTTAAAAATGAATTTTTCAGTAACAAATATTATTTATTTTCCGGTCCCGGTATTTTTTAACTTTCCGGTTCCGATATTTTATAATTCCGGTTGCACCCTGCCCCTCTTATTCGAGTCACTACAGTAAGAAGCCGGAAACACGATTTCAAAAATTTTTTCGCCTTTGGCACAGTTTCTATTCACAAAGAACATCGAATTTCTTTGCAACGCTGACTTTGAAAGAAGTTATTAAATTTTAAAGCACAAGAAATATTCTACCCTCCAACAACGGAAAATTCTAAATCAACCACCGAGTTCACATAATATTCATCAAGGCATTCTGTGGTCTAAAAAGGTAAAGAAATCAATGACTTCTCTGTTAAATATGATCATATTTACGGGTTCAAAGCATTTACACTATTGTTTGCCGAATTTCTGTGCGCAATGCATCAGATGAAAAACACTGAACATTGCTGGTATATATCTGTTTAAACTGAGTCAAAATATATTTATGTTTTGTATTCGTATTGTTTTTGCAGTTTTGTGTGCGACCCATTCTTAAAGAACCACCACAAACTCTATTATTATTAAGTGCAAACTGCATTTTGGCGTTTGCAATTTTTTCGCCGTGAAAATGATAGAAACACAGCTTTTATCGGTGAGACTCGTTTTTTTCAAGAATTTTAATTTATTTTTTGAGAGTCAATTTAGCAGGTTCTAATCGTGTTTTGCATTTTGTGCAATACCTGTAAAAGCGATGGATGCTGATTTAGTTGAACCTTAGGCTAGAATTAGGCGTCGTATATTGGATTGCATGCAATTCGCTACAACACCTCGAAAATTCGAGACGCGGTTTGTTGCTAACGAAACAAAATCCTGGCTACGCTCTTAACACATTCTTGGAAATTTGATCAAGATGTAGAAATTTGTAGTCCAATCAACCAGGGTGTAAACGGATAGTAAAAATACGAAAACGGAAACGGATGGTAAACAAGATAACGGAAACAGAAAACGGATATTAGAAGTGTAACATTTGCCAACAGAATTGAGGCGTGCAGATATTCGCCGGACTTTCTAAAATGCAGAAGAAAAAGTGGCGGATACACCGAAATTTCCAAGATTTTAGCTGAATTTCGTAATTTTTTCAAATATGATTGCAGCCTATCTGTAATAAAAAATTGCGAAATATATACGTCATTTATTAATATTAACTACAAGCCTGAGTTATAATATTAAACCAAATTCCTGCATAATTCTGCGATGATTTAAAATTTTGATTTCTTGAAACATGCCAAAATTAAAAAACTTCAGATTAGCTTAGTATTTATCGGAATAATGACTTCGTGTTTTGGAGTTATCTCAGCATTAGACCAGTGAAAAATCTAAATCGAACATGCACCGTCAAATACTAAATTTATTACCTTTGCAGGAAAAAATTCTGAGTGCTCTTGATTTAATATAGGCCAAGTCTAACTACTAGTAAAAATGCTGGCCTGCAAATCTGGCAATTTGTGACGGGCACATCTGAATTTCCCATGAATGAACCCTTGAGCTCAGAACTTTTGAATTCAAACCCCCCCCCCCCGATCTAAGCGATTTCTTATCATACACCGAAACAGTACAAAAGTACTGTATCAGCGATTCTAGTTGTCTGAATAATGAACAGCTTAGTGTTGGTTTGGGGGCAACCACCCCATCCTGCTTATTGTTTTTTTCAAAATGCGGAAGCTTCAAGGAAACCGCAACCTCCCCTGATAGACAAAAAGCACAAAAATGACTCAAAAAGTTTGGTCGTTGCAGAAACAGTTTCTCCCTACAGTTGCGTCGTGAAGTTTAATAGTAAATTAGGTGCCGCAAACCAGTCATCAAACGCAAAAATGATGCAATTCAAGTCAGTGTGTACTGTAGTGACCCGAATAAGAGGGGAGTGGGAATATTTATTTGGCCTATCCAGAGGGTACCCCCCTTATTATTCGGTTACGAACTGTTATTTATTTTTAACCCATGCTCCGCCGACCTTCGTTACTGATATATATCCGGTACCGCAATTATCCGTTGAATTAAACGTTGATTTGTCTTGTGTCAATAGCTCGAGCAATAATACAAGGTTACACTAAGGAGTGCACTTTTAAAATTTAAGTACGCTTTAAAGTTTCGAAGTCAAATTATTTGGTCCTGTAGGCATTTAGCGCTACAATTAGGGTTAATTGATATTTATAGACGCTAATTAGGGTTTAGGGACTCTATCCGCTTACGGACCCTTATTAGGGATACGGACTCCAAGTGATTTGGACTCAAAATGGGGACCCCCTCCTCTTATTACCCCTTACCCTCTTATTCGGGTCAATACAGTAGCTGCTTAAACTTAAACTTGCACAATACATATAATACATGAAAAAATATAGATTTTTTAACTGTTTAAAATAGGTACTTTTTCAGTTTCGCAGTAGTCCATAAGACCACAAAAAGTGAAAGTATTATTTTCAAGTCTTAAAAATTGAAATTTAATTGCAGGGAGGTTATGAGCAGCCAAATCGGCATTATTTTCCGATATGTTAAGACTAGAGGGGGTCCTGAAGATTTGTACCAATCTTACTTTAACGATGTAACAACCAAAACATATTCCTAGTTTAAGCCTGCTCAGCGTAATAAACACAATGTTTAACACAAAGCTTGGTCTAAAGCCCAAGCAAAAAATTCGTCTAAAATTAAGCTTTAATGGTGACGATACTGCAATTTTCCCTCTCAGAAATTATTTTGTGATAAAATGACAAGGTCTCGACCTTGCAATGGTCCTCCCTCAAAACATTTTTTGGTGAAAAATTGCGTTTCAAAACACTAATACCAGCCTGCCGCCGTCAGAAATTTCTAGATCTGCCGCTGAAAGCTGTGCAGCACCAAAAGTAATATATCCATAAAAATATCCGGCAAAAATTGCCGGACATACGGATATGAAAAAATATCAGGTGCCCCATCACTAGTGGCCATCCTCAATTCAGAATCCTAACTGAACCCAAGCCATACACTAAAAAGCAAAAGTGATCATTTTCAGATATGAAAACTTTCTAAAACAAAAATGACTTGGATTGGTTGTAAATTTACTTTTGCCTGTGTGACAACACTAAGTGCAGTTGTTGTTTTGCATTGTGTAATCAGCTTGGACGACGCAAAGAATGCCGAAAACGCAGCATCGGAAATTGTGGAAACAATCCGTTTCATACATGTCGTACGTTATTGCAGATTTGACCAAAAAGAAACAGAATTGTTATTATTAAAGTGGAATAGGAATGTGTTTCAACAAAATTTCTTAGAGTGACGACAAAAAATTCAACTTTTCAGGCTTCAAAATAGCTAGCCTGATCATATAAAAGCCATGTACATTTTTCGTTACACTACGTGTAAACACTTTTATAAATTAAGTATCTCTCTCCAGGATAAAACCTGACTAACACCCATATAAAAATATTTTAGTTTTGTAAATTCGTTCGCAGTTCTCAATGGAAAGGTTGAAGATTTGATCACAGTTCTATAAGAAATAGTCACAAGCTTCTTGATATAGACGTTCAAGCTCACCATGTCGTCGGATATTATTTGTTAAGGTGAAATTTAGTAAAACAGATTTGTTTTGCTTCAGATTTGGCGGCATGGCGACAGAAATCCACGACTGGTTTATCCGAAAGATGATCAAAACGGACCGGATACATGGGTGGAAGGTTTAGATGAAATCACTAAAGTAAAAGTTTTGAACTATCATAGCCTAACAGACTTTATGCATCGTTCACAATAATAAAATTAACAACCATGCATTAATATTAGCATAATTTAATAAATCTTAATACAGTAAAAACAATTTTAAATTTATAAGATATGATTGAAATTACCCTCCGCGTTATGCTGAGAGGTAAATGGTATGACATGACCAAGTCTTCTCTTTGGCCACAAAAAATACATGATGTTTTAATCTATATAAAATGGCAGAGCCAATTTTTGTTATAGGGGACTGCCAACTGAGAAAGGAAGAGTCAGGGGAATTTGGAAGCATAAGCTCATGCTTGGGATTAGGGTTATTGTTACGTTTAGGCTTCCGCTCAGGTTTAGACTTACTTAGGCATTGGCCGTTTGGGTGGAAGTATATACTTGATATATATGTCCCTTTAGGAATTTAATGAAAAAAAAACTTCTTTAATAGATCTCGACGCGCTGAGTTCAACAGAGCCATATTTTAGGCTGCACGACCTCTGGTTCAAAAGTTAGGGTTTTTAAACTTTAACGTTTTGTATGTAAAACAAGAACGACCGCATACCGAAAAATTATTTCGAATATACCTTGTGTAAAGCTTATGTTTAACGAACATGTGAACGATAGATAATTTTTTCCAATGTATGCGTGTATGCCCCAGAGTGGGATGGGGGTAAGAATAATTTTTTACCGGACCAACGGTTTACCCACTCCAATATACTTTCTACCTCAGGGTTCACCCACGCCAAAATCATCTACACAACTCTCTTTTACCCGCGCCTGAAGTTAAACCAGTATTTTAAAAATCGCTCGTGATTTGCACTATAAAATGACATTTTGAGTTGTAGCTGCAATGAATTTTACACGTGAATGCTTACCAGAAACAACAAAATTTCAAAACCAATTAAATAAAGCGACAAAACTTGCGTTTTCAATGCTCATTGACTACCTTAGTGAATAGCTTACTTATGTTTTGCGCTTAACTTTTAAAGGTTTGGCGCGGGTAATAACTGTCAATTTTTGTGCCCGTGTGAAACAAATCTTTACCCGCGGGTATATCCGCGGCTGAAATTTTTTACCCGACACCCGCGAGTACAGTCCCACTTTGGCATGCATTGTAAATTTAAGGGTCATAACTTTAGAACCCTTGGCCTTGCAACCGTTTACGGTGGTCCTGATTAACTTATCTCGTCGAGATCTATATATACGATAATACTGTTCATTTAGTTCCTAAACGGGTCAGATTCAGTACCTTCGCTCGTAGTTTGTATTACAGATCGGTAAACAGCAACATTTCTATTTGGGACATTGGCTCAAACAGCGATACAAAGGATTCGTTTCGGAACAATACGATTCTAAAGATGTAAGCATGCCAATACATAACATATGCGAAAACCTTATACCTTGGTTGCTAATATTTGTGAAATCTATTCGAAAGATATACTATATTTTTGTCGATTCTCAATAAATTTAGTTTTCAAAAAATTACATTTGAGTATGAAATGATCAGGAGAGATCAAGAAAAGAATACAAATATATGTTAAAAATGAGTCCAGTTTTAAGCAAATCCTGGCCGGGGATAGCGTGACCGGAGAATTATTGTATCCTCATAGAATTAAACGTACCTGATTTACCTGTACGTAAGTCCGACCGGAATGACTAGTTGCATATTAAATTCGATAATATTGGCTTCTTTTGTGTGTATGTGTTGCCTCAGAGCGTTGTTTGTATGCAAGAAATTTGTATAAAATTCAGCTGTACCTTATACCTAAGTCCCACCGATGTGACTTTACGTGTGTAGGTTGCACACGTAAAGTTACACCGTGGGGATGTTCGTATTGAGAGTGGTTCAATAGAATTTCAGTATCGGGTGAGAAGTTCGAACAAAAGCCGGAGTATAACTTGTGCAATGGCGAACGCTGCAGGATTTTACTACCCAACAACGATGGATGCAACCAATATCACAGCTATTCCTTACGTTCCGGTGAAACTTGATTTGATTCCGGTCGAACAAGATATAGTAATCAAAATAATTTAACTTGCGTGTCCTTTTATAGAGTGGCGCTATAGTTGTCATCCAGCGGCGGACGGCGCGGCAAGTCAGAAACGATTTGCTGAAAAATTATTTACTCGATGCCATGCAGCAATCCATGGACGTTGCTGTGCGGTCCGGCCGGCGCCGGGTGTGCATTTCCGAAGCATAGCTTTAGGCTAAATGGTTCTGCAAAAATCGAAAAATTGAATATCAAAGCGCAAAATGTTGTATTTTATTGAGTGTTTAAAAAGCACGCAATTAATATTTTTGCATAAACATTTAAGCTTCGAAAATGTGTTTATGCCCAAAATATAATGTTCCATTCACAAGTGCATGTTTCTTTGCAGCGAGAACTCGCAGATGCAATTTGCAAGTTCCATCCGTATGTGAAAGTTTTGTAGCGAGCACTCGCTGCCGCAACTCGTAAAGTGCAAGTTTTTAAGTATAGCTGCTCCAGTTTGCAAGTGTAAGTTATTGCAGCGAATACTTGCAGGTAGATCATTTTATATGTAAAATTATATACTTTCAGACGACTCGTATCACGTTACCGTGCCCAGTAGCAGACGAATTTTACAAGCAAGTTCATCAGTCGCAAAAGTATCACGATTTTATTCAAAGCAACAGGGTAAAAACCTGTGTTTGGGTCGGAGCTAATAAACTGCTAAAGTGTTACGTAACTTGAATGAAAACTTTTGAAACTCAAATTAGCATACGTATGCTAAACTGTTCAATGTTGTGTTTTTCCAACTTACATTTTCAGTTGTAGGAATATTAGGTTTTTGAAGGAGCCAAGTTAATTATAGAGGCGTGCCCACTTGGGAACAGAGAGATTTGGTAGTCACTTGCATTCTTAGTCTCAGGCATAGGCTTAAGATTATAGAATTATACTTATGTCTAGGCCTACGCTAACACTTTTTTAATTTGCATGCCCTTCAAATCAAAGTGGCCC
Organism: Enoplolaimus lenunculus; assembly: GCA_030248215.1. Lineage (NCBI taxonomy): Eukaryota > Metazoa > Nematoda > Enoplea > Enoplida > Thoracostomopsidae > Enoplolaimus > Enoplolaimus lenunculus. The sequence goes on from JASANG010004032.1 coordinate 33,482, forward strand.
GTTCGACCTACTGGTATATATTTCAGACTGCGTATGTTTCACAATACGTCCCAGCCTTTAGTGTTTTCCATCAATAAGCAATCTGAAATGTTGGAAATAGTATCAGAATAAGAGAACCGATTTATACGTTCTTTAATCTATAATATGTTTAATTTAATTTTCAATCTTAGACAATATTTGTGTGTTTTAAATTTACTTTTTAGAAATTCTTAGACTTTCTCGAAGATAAGATTGGTTGGCCGTTAAAAACAATCGATGATATTTACTTTTCATACGATGTCTTGCTCTCTATTGTAAGCAAACACAGCAAACTATTTGCGGAAAATTGGGTATCTAAAATTTGAAATTGACGATCACGTTGCAAAAACATTAGCATACAACACATTTCTTCAAGTCACACGAAGTGTTTTAAGCTTGGCTCGCGAAACTTTTCTTCAAGTCACACGAAGTGTTTTAAGCTTGGCTCGCGAAACTTTTCTTCAAGTCACACGAAGTGTTTTAAGCTTGGCTCGCGAAACTTTTCTTCAAGTCACACGAAGTGTTTTAAGCTTGGCTCGCGAAACTTTTCTTCAAGTCACACGAAGTGTTTTAAGCTTGGCTCGCGAAACTTTTCTTCAAGTCACACGAAGTGTTTTAAGCTTGGCTCGCGAAACTTTTCTTCAAGTCACACGAAGTGTTTTAAGCTTGGCTCGCGAAACTTTTCTTCAAGTCACACGAAGTGTTTTAAGCTTGGCTCGCGAAACTTTTCTTCAAGTCACACGAAGTGTTTTAAGCTTGGCTCGCGAAACTTTTCTTCAAGTCACACGAAGTGTTTTAAGCTTGGCTCGCGAAACTTTTCTTCAAGTCACACGAAGTGTTTTAAGCTTGGCTCGCGAAACTTTTCTTCAAGTCACACGAAGTGTTTTAAGCTTGGCTCGCGAAACTTTTCTCCAAGTCACACGAAGTGTTTTAAGCTTGGCTCGCGAAACTTTTCTTCAAGTCACACGAAGTGTTTTAAGCTTGGCTCGCGAAACTTTTCTTCAAGTCACACGAAGTGTTTTAAGCTTGGCTCGCGAAACTTTTCTTCAAGTCACACGAAGTGTTTTAAGCTTGGCTCGCGAAACTTTTCTTCAAGTCACACGAAGTGTTTTAAGCTTGGCTCGCGAAACTTTTCTTCAAGTCACACGAAGTGTTTTAAGCTTGGCTCGCGAAACTTTTCTTCAAGTCACACGAAGTGTTTTAAGCTTGGCTCGCGAAACTTTTCTTCAAGTCACACGAAGTGTTTTAAGCTTGGCTCGCGAAACTTTTCTTCAAGTCACACGAAGTGTTTTAAGCTTGGCTCGCGAAAGTTTTCTTCAAGTCACACGAAGTGTTTTAAGCTTGGCTCGCGAAACTTTTGAAACAGCAACCTTTCGCTATATCTGTCGAAAATGTGTAGTTTTGCATTATACCTATGTCCCAAGTTACGATAAAGGCCATCCCATTTTCCCGGGACAGCAATATAACGGGAGTGCAAACATATGCACTCCTGTTTATATATGCACAGCCAAATATATAATATTTAATATGTAATATATAATATATAAAAATATATATTTCGTACTGAGAATGTGGTGTAGTAGGGGCAATGTTTCATTTTCTCGGGGGAAGGAGGCTGCAGCACCCCCTGACCCCCTATACATACTGAGAATGTGGTACAGGAAAAAAAGTGTTTACTTCTCTCGGGAGGTGGTGGTTGTATCACCCCCTGACCCCCAGTAAACGGGACGCTGAAGCTGAGCAGAATAAGGATTCCAATAATGAATTGCTTAGTGTGGGGGGTTTCGGGGCAACAGCCCTCTATCTTGCTTGTCCCTATGTCCAATTAGCCCGCTGTCCAACTGTCCAACTGCCCCGCTGTCCAACTGTCCAACTGTCCCACTGTCCAACTATTCCGCTGTCCAACTGTCCCGCTGTCCAACTGTCCAACTGTTCCGCTGTCCAACTGTCCCGCTGTCCTAGTGTCCTGCTGTCCAACTGTGCCGTTGTCCCACTGTCCCGCTATCCAACTGCCCCGCTGTCCAACTGTCCAACTGTCCCACTGTCCAACTATTCCGCTGTCCAACTGTCCCGCTGTCCAACTGTCCAACTGTTCCGCTGCCCAACTGTCCCGCTGTCCAAGTGTCCCGCTGTCCAACTGGGCCGTTGTCCCACTGTCCCGCTGTCCAACTGTCCTGCTGTCCAACTGTCCCGCTATCCAACTGTCCTGCTATCCAACTGTCCCGCTGTCCAACTGTCCCACTGTCCAACTGTCCCGCTGTCCAACTGTCCGCTGTCCAACTGTCCCGCTATACAACTGTCCTGCTGTCCAACTGTCCCGCTGTCCAACTGTCCGCTGTCCAACTGTCCCGCTAACCAACTGTCCCGCTGTCCCAATTATATTTGTTCTGTGTACTCCTGGTACATTGCTGTCTGGGGAAAATGGGACGGCCTTTAGGGCAACATTGGCCATGCCTATAGTAATGTGGGCCGTAATGTGGATCGGATATTTGTTACATTGCGTGATATCCGGCAGTTTTTCCAAGACGTTTATTAAGAAATTTAAATAAGTATTTTCGGTTAGTATCTAGGAGATATACCTACAGATAGGCTTCATGTGTTTTTCATATTCAAATATATGTCAATTTTTATGTCATATTCGTAAAAAAGGCCTACGCTGTTTTTTCGACCGGATATCAGTACATTCGCTGATTGTAATTATACTATTTTGTGGGTTTGAATTTTAGTATACCAACCTGGATACGCATACGCCTCCGCACTGGGCGACCAAGGATATTTATCGCAAATTGACTGAATTGTTCGATGAGTGCGGCAATTTTGTTTTTAACAATGATGTTTGGATCCGGCTTAGGGCAGGTTTGTCACGGTTCGACTACCAATAGGTTAACAGTTTACACGAATAGGGTTACGTTATGTGCTGAACGAATATTTGTTCCGTTGCCGAATCGGTCCTATATACAAGTGTTGTTCATAAACAGATGAAACAAACAAATAGATCAAAAATCTAAGGTTATATATCAGGGTGCGAGCGGATATCCGGCTCCGGCTCCAGCTCCACCTAAAAAATCGCCGTCCGGGTCCGGCCCCGGTATTTTAACTTGCCGGATATTTTTTAAAAACTTCAAAAAATTGCAAACATCATTTGCATTTATGCCAACAACAATGAAACTGAATGAATTTACTTTTACATATTTTTCTATCATGCCTACAAAGTAAATGCTTGCATGTTCTTGGGTACGTTCACAATCTTTATTGACTTACAATAACGCTGGAAAACCTGATAGTCATGACCAGTATTATTGGGCGTAGCAGTATATATCTCAGCATATTCCTATTCCTAAGGCTAAGCCTAAACTTCAGCGTAAAAATAGGTCTAAAACTAAAGCATAAGCCTAAGCAAAAATAGTAGCCTTAATTATAGCTGCCTCTATTTTATGCTACCTAGTCTAAAGTGGGTACTCGTTCAATATAGGGTCAAAATTGATAAGAATTGAAAAAAACACAGGTTTTCTACAAAAATTTTAGTATTTTCGTGTTCATCTCAATGCGGCGGATCAGAAAATGGCAATTTTGACTTTTTTACAATTTTTTTCGATTATTTTAAATATCGCCTCAATCCCCAAAAAGATTGTGGGCACCTGCCGGACAGACACAAAATTGAATTTTTGTATTGGGATTCAGTGCTAAAACTGCGTTTGTATTCTCGCACTACAGAAATGTCTCTATCAATCGCTGGTGTTCAGCTGAAATGCTCTTATGCGAAGATTTTAAAGTACTCATTTAGGTTTAGGACCGCTATATGGAGAAATGGTCGAGCGGATGGTGAAAGTTGCTACAAAAAACTACACCGGTGATTTGGATCCAGCGCTCAAATTTTATGCATTTTCAACGGTAAGCGAAGCCAGCTTACCAACTAGTTGAATTTTGGTTGCGTCAGATTTGAGACTCTGTCGCAGAGCTTAAGTTCAACAAATCCTGACAAAAAGTTATGCAAACGCGACCGGTTAAAATAATGGAACCTTTAACCTCTTGAACGGCGCAGATTAAAAGCCGACTTCATAATGGTATTCAAATGTTTAAGTAATTAATTAGACGCGTGCTCAAACTTATTTGTTTTCTCACACGACGTCGCTGGCGGCAACCTTATGAAGCTTCGATACCCAAAATTTTATCTAACAACATACCAAATTCTTCTAAATTTGAAAACGAGCTGGACACAGCTGATATTAACAAATTTTTGCTGTATAATCGATAATTAGGTTAGATATAAGTAGGCTGATCCCTTTCTGTCTATTTTTATTGGTTGCAATAAAATCTGCGCTATTTTATCTCGTGTTCTTCATAACTATATAGGTACACACTATTGAGCAATAAAGAATTGATTGATTGATTGAAGTTTTAGTTAAATTTGTTATTCATAATTTCTATCTGAGAAAGCTGAAAGGCTTCTTGGACGCGTAGACGAGACTTATAGATGTGCTTTTTTAAATGTCTTATGTGCACAGAATGGACAAATTACAATTCAGATTAAAATTTAAGTTTAGTTTTAAAGCGTCCGCAATACAGGAATACAAAAAAATTATCATAAGACTGCAAAGGACAAATAGTGCAAAAAACCTCTGGATTAATACGTTTTGATTTGTTTTTCAGTTCGTTTATCCTGTGCCCGTATCTTCGAATCTGTGTAGCATCAATCATTAGTTGGTGATTGGTGTTCTAAGTTATTAATCAGTGAATGGCAAGCTTCGAAATTCAGTGCATTGACCTGTCCTATTTATATGTTCAAATTTTGAGATCAAATTTAATTAATTTGGGTGTGCGTGAATTTCAAAGCCTAACTCTTACTGATGATAGGTGCTATACGCATTTGAGAATATGGGCTCTTTATTCTAGCATGGCAGTACGCTACTGGCAATTCAACATGCGATGGGATATTACTTCAAACAACGCCCAACACCGGCATCTGCTTTGATATTCGAGTTGCACGAAATAAATAATCAGTATTATGTAAAGGTAATTTAGAAAAGTTGTTCATTGTGATAAGCACAAATTCAATTTCTGCCTCTGCATATTAACAGACACAGATAAGAACGGGATATTGATTTTGACCGGAAACAGAAACGGATATCCTGTTTACGCCTTTCGTACATTTACAGTACACAGAATGTCAAGAATTTGGTGTGCAAGTTTACTGATATTTAGTTCACTACTGGTTTTAAAATACCGGCCTAAGCTGCTTTGTAAATTTCAGGTATTCTATCAAAATAACACATCATCACATTCTGCTCAACTTTCTGATCCGTATCAACTGACAATATCCGGTTGTGATGCCCTGTGTCCACTGTTTCGTCTCGAACAACTGGCCAAACCATATGTTCCAGTTGATTGGTGGTCAGAGTGCGGTTTACCTTCACAGGTTAGAACCGCTGCCTGGTTTTGTAGTCTCAAACTACAATAAGTATATATCATGGTACATGGTTAAGTCTGCCTCTACCTTCTGCTCTTACAAAAACTCGTTCTCAATGTCTGTTAGTTTCCGAATTTCTCATAAATACAGGATAAAACCAAATTTTGGCAACACTGTACAGAACAATGTTAAAATTGACGAACTCAACGACAGTTAAATATTTCAAGTTTAGAATTTTTCTGGCGGCGATGGTAAACGATATAAGGTCTATCGACCCAATTTCAAATCTGGCTGATAATTTTTAGGTCAATTGGTTTGTTCTTGTACTTGAACGTATTGTTATGAAAATGTTTTTCTAAATTTAAACTGTTGATTATAAGACAAACAAGAGCGTATGCAAAAGCGAATATGACGCAATGGCGGATCCAGAAATTTGTGACACGGGGGTGGGCATATAAAATTATTTGAAAATGCAGTACCGCACGGGCCTCAATGATTTTTACATATCAAAGAAAAAGCTTATAGCAGAAACACAGGAAATAGCATCAACACAAACTTCGTTCATATTCGATAGGCTTTACCAGTATCAAACCCACTATCGATGATACTGCGGAACATACACTGCAAAAAATGGTGAGTCAAATTGACTCTCTCCGAAATAGGCTCTAAGGGACTACACAAACTCAGCCAAATTCGACTCCAATAGAATCAAATTTGACTCGGTAAATCGCACGTTTGACTCTGGCGGAGTCGAATTTTGACTCAGTTTGTGCAGTCCCGTAGAGCCTATTTCTGAGGGAGTCACTTTGACTCACCATTTTTTGCAGTGTAAGTAGATATAAATTGTATGTTAAAAGCGACATTTTTGGCTCATGTGTTGAATGCCTAATCCGTTTTCAACGCTTGGCGGGGCACATGAGAAGATAAATGAATCAATATACGAACCCAATGTTTTAGGAGAAAGGACTTGCCTCTCCAATAATGCAATGTTCACAATAACTTTTGAGTGACTGCCACCGATTTGTACCGGTGTTTTGTATTGCGGTTGTGAGTGTCTGTGATATTGTTAGCCCCACCCTAACGAGTGTCAAATAATTTTCTGTTACACTCGTTAGGGTGAGCCTAACGGAGAAACAGTCGTTAGGGTGAGGCTAACAAGTGTAACTTTTAAAATGTGGACATGAGGTAACCTTAACACCGGTTCAAATCGGTGGCAGTCACTCAAAAGTTATTGTGAACATTGCATAATTGTGGAAGGGTCGGTGTGTACTACTTCACATCTTTCCACCTACCCAGAGACAGTGATCACGCAAGCATCTTTTAGCCTAGACAGCTCCAATATATAACTGACACTTAGGCAACCCACATAACCTTTATTAAATCTGAATGGAAAAACGAACAACGGCAACCAACAAAAAATGCTTTGGAGCAACACTGTTCTTTCTGTCCAAACGAAAGAATAGGAGAAAGAAAAGAAGAGTGTTGGATCCATCCAATAAGGTGTGTCCTAAAGATAAATAACAGTCCGCAAGCGAATAACAGGGCGTGCCCTCTCGAAAGGCAAAATAAACATCAGCCCCCTTTTTATTCGGGACAGTACGGTAGATGGGACAAAATTTAACATTGGTAAGGTAGGAGTCCTTAAAGTTTTATCATCAAATCTTTTCGACGGGGACATACGTTTCCCGTTTTCCACCACATTGGATCTGCTTGTGATAAGTATTAAGAGGGAATATATTAATTTGCGTAATTTTTGGATGCAGATTAAAATATCTCATTCTACCTGATTATAATGTTCAAGACGCTTTCATCGCTCAATATAGTATTAGAAACAAACTACTCTGAAATGACCTTCCTAAACCTTAACTTGTTTTTACTAGGCACTAGACCTTTGCATACGAACTGTGATATTTATGTTGTTTTAGACTAATCCTTTTAACCAAGATGAAAAAAACATTACCTTGAATGTTTCATCACATTGGAACAGCGCAGGATCGACGGAAGCTGATCAGAAGCAAGAACTTTAACATTTAGCTTCGTATAGGAGCCGTGTTCTCAACGGTGTATAGTACATATCAGCCGTTAAATAGGTTTTCAAATAAGTGAAAGCTCATGATTCGTTGGTGCTTGGTGCTAAATTTATGACCTAGTATCAACCAACAAGAAGTAATATAAGCGTTGTTAACATGTAATGTATTTTAGATTCCGACAACCTGAAATATTTTCTATGCTCTAGGTTATTTAACTTGTTTTTTGGTGGTAATGTTTTTAAATTTTTACTGCGCAGATGTGTCCGAAAACTCATAAGCAAAACTTTTGATAAAACTTTATAAATTATACTTATATATGAAAATCAGCAATTTATGAAATAAATTGTATTAAATGCCTCTGAACTTTTAGCTTAGACCTCACACTATGACCGATTTGTTACAACACTGCTTTCGTTCAATAAAAAATTTACTGATTTTGTAGAACGTGGAAATAGGCTTTTCCTGACTACACAAACTGAGTCAAATTTGATTTCGCCAGAGTCAAATTCGACTCACTGAGCGATTCAGTGAATCGAATTTGACTCAGTTTGTGTAGTCAGGAAAAGCCTGTTTCCGAGAGAGTCAATTTGACTCACCATTTTTTGCAGTGTATTCCTAAGCCTGAGCCTAAGCATAAGCCTAAGCCAAAGGGTAAGGATGATCCTATTCCTGAGCCTTTAAGCATAAACTTAAGCATGAGGGTAAGCCTATTCCTGAGCCTAAGCCTAAGCCAAAGCATAAGCATAAGTTGAAGCAAAAAAGTTAGTCTAAGCTGACTATATTACAGCCCTTGCAGAAAAACGTTCCGGCCCTGTTCCATACATAGTCCGAACATGCGATCAAATTGGAAATTTCCAGACCTGTTTTACACAGCAAAAAATGAGTCAAACTGACTCTCCGAAATAGGCTATACGGAATTACACAGCCTGAGTTAAATTCGACTCCGCTATAATCAAACGTGCGACTCAGTAAGTCGAATTTGACTCAGTTTTTCTGGTCCCGTAGAGCCTATTTCGGAGAGAGTCAATTTGACTCACCATTTTTTTTGCAGTGTACGAGTATTGCATACACTTTGACTTTAAGAAAAAACCAACCCACTATGCTCCGCACTTAAAATTTGTCGTTCCAGTTTTGCAATGATTTCTATGTAACGGTTTTTACGAACCTTTAATAACTTACAATTCAGCATTTCTTACTAAAATTGTTGTGATAGAAAAAACGTCTGTTAAGAAAAACGTAAACAAAATCCATGTGCAGTTATAAGCGGACAGCAACCGTCTTCTTTGAAATGGCATCCGCAATTCTGGGCTGAAACTATACGTTTCGCAAGCTCCGTGGTGGCGATCCCCGGTACTCCCTATTCGATTTACTGAGGTGGCGTATCATTTGCTGGCTCCCTCTTATGGGTTTACCGAGGTACAGTTTTTGATGCAAAATCTATTTCTTTAGCCGAATATAAATCTGCGTTATATTGTGATATGAGGAAGACTTTGGCTTGGGTAGAAACTTTTTTACAACTGCGTTTAAAACGTTAATATGACAATTGACAACGAATATTCTCAGGAGTGTGTATCCATTCTGGGGGGTAAGGCGTAGCATGGACTTAAACATTCGTCGGAAGATATTTGACGAGAAAGAGTAAAAATCTGATTTGTTTTTATAAATAAGTTTTATCTTGTGTTTTTATGATTGCAAAATTGCAGAAGCGTTGAACGCAGTGCGCCACAAAACCAGGATCGATCAAGAGATTGGCCTTGTTGCAGAGACATGACTTAAGTTCGTTTTTGACAAAGGCGATATCTTGGTTTTGTATAGTTTTAACTTTAAAGTAATAGGTTTCAAATAGATAAATTTGGGTACCAGATTGATCGATGTTACCACTGACCGATACCAGTTTAAAAGCTGTTAGTCCTGACTACGCAGTGAGATAAATAACCTTGAGCAGAGAAATGCACATTCATTGAAACCTATGACGTTCAAAGTTAATACCTAAGTTTGCTTAATTGACTTAAATCAAAAATTAAGCCACAGGTCAACCTCTTGCGGTCCTGTGTATATTTCGATATTACTTTTGTTGACAGAATTTGCGTAAATTATAAACCGAAGCTGCCTATGCGTTTTAAATTGTTCCAAACTAAAGCTTTTAGCCTATGTAAACAACAGGGGCGGAACAGTATTATAGCTTATTCCTAACCCTAAGCCTAAGCCTAAGACCAATCCTAAGCGCAAGAATGAGTGGACGAAGTCACGGCCGCACCACAGGCTCAGCAACATCCGTACTTTGCGACAGGATAACTCCAGAATCAGACAGAGCAAAAGCAACTATGTCCCACTAAAGTCGATAGGCTTGCCTAAATTCGCGGTAAAAAATTCTGGATCCGAACGTTACTCTTGCCGCTATCTGCAGCCAATCAACACCATCAACACGGTGCTGCGAGTGCGATAGACAATTTGTTCCTTTTACACTGAGAGAACATCGAATCAGAACGTCTAAGAAGCCAGCCATCTCGTTTGCTACCTCCTAGCAAAAACCATAAGCAATTCTGCAAAATTTACTCCAGCTTGATCACCGATCGCTGAAGATTCTCATCGTCGTTGCCTCGTACTTATAAAGGCATCGCAGAACTGAGTACAAAACGGCAACAAAGAAGGAGCCCAACTGGTGCAGTTCTTACTGTAGTGACCCGAATAGGAGGGGGACTGATATTGTTTTGACATCTGCAGAGGGTACCCCCTGTTATTCGGCTACGTAAATCACCGATTACTGAAGATTCTCATCGTCGTTGCCTCGTACGTATAAAAGGCATCGCAGAACTGAGTACAAAAACGGCAACAAAGAAGCAGCCCAACTGATCCAGTTCTTACTCTAGTGACCCGAATAAGAGTTGGGACTGATATTGATTGGGTCTCGCAAAAGGGTACTCCCTGTTGTTTGGTTACGGACTGTTGTTTATTTTCAACCCGGCTCCTCCACCCTTCGTTAGTGATATATATCTGGTATTGTACCATTCGTTGAAAAACGTTTTTTGCCTTGCATCAAAAGCATGATCGATAATGCAGGATTATATATTTTCAAAACTATGTGCGTTTTAAAGTTTCGAACTCAACTTTATTTGGTCCTGGAGTCACTTCTGCGCTACAATTAGGAATAAGGGACTCTACACGCTCATGGACTTTTTAGGGATACGGATACCTATTGATTAGGACTCAAAATGGGGACGCCACTCTTATTACCGTCCCCCCTCTTATATATACGGGTCACTATAGTTGATGAAAGCGCTGTAGACGACTTTGGGTTTCGTAATAGCATCTAGATACAACAGGTCGCCGTCCAGAAACCCGTGCCGACATTGAAACAAGTGTTGATATCGCACCAAGCCCACCAAACCTTCTACAGTTCGATTTTATTCATTTTCAGTTATTTAATCAATACTTCAATAAAGCTCAAAATTGAAAAACGTATGAAAATTTTGTTCTCTAAGAAACAAGATCTGTTACCTCAGGTGTTCCGCAAAGTAGCGTGCCTGGTCCAACATTGTTTTCTTCATGACGTTTTATAACAACTTGTTCTAAAGTTTAACAAATATTAATTGCAAACTGTTCGCAGACAATGTAAAATTATATGTATAAATGCAACACAATCGCTCGTCTACTTTACAACCTGTCAGTATCTATAACATTCGCTAAACAATATAGCCGTCTAGACTAATGTAAGAACACAGGTGGAACGGTATTATAAGCAAAACTTCAACCTCCAGACCTGCGCCGGTATGAGCGGACCTCGTATGGCATTCAAATGTTCAAGTAAACGAAGTAGACGCGTGCTCGAATTTATTTATTATCTCACACACGTTATATGCGGCCGACGCGGCATCCTACGAAGTTTTTGAAACCCAAATTTCAACTTAAAACACAGTTTCAATGTAGAATTATTGACGCTTGAAATTCATTGAATACCAAATAGTTTTTAAGTTGTATTTAATTCATCATCATAGGCTGAAGGGATAATCTAGAGCTTTATGCTTGATATCATTACAGTTGTCATCAAAATATTCATATAAATACACGCCAAGATTGAAACTGATAGTTTTGTTTCCTTGCAGTTCGTTATGATAAAGTGACAAGATAATGTTCGACTTTTATTCTGCATGCTTCTGCATCCGTACCAATAGCTGGGGTACAAGGTGCAACTTTAAGTCGACCTTAGTTTAAAACAGACTTAAGTTTAAAGGTCAAATTGTTCCGTACATGCACTCTGCCTGGCGAGTCTCGCTGCATTGTCTGACCTAGATGCTATTAAAAACAGTCTGGCGGAGCAAAATCCTTGGGTGAAAATGTCCGATTAAAATTAACAAAGCACAATTCGAAGTGAAATGTCAATGTAAGTCGAAATCAAACTTATTTATGTCTCTGCAAATCAGTCAATATTTTGTTCGCCGTAAACCCAATCCAGATAGAGGATAGCCGTCAGTAAGGACATTGCTTTTGAACAACGTTTCTGAATACCAAAATGCATGTTAAAACAGAAATTTGGCTCACTTGTTGAACAGCAAAACAGTTTATTTGACTAACTTGGAATGTTTCCAAATTCTAACAGTCCAAAACGTGTTTTCCAACATTAAAAGACCACTTCCATTAAGATTGTAATAATTTTTGTTTATACACAATAGGCTGGCTTGGGCGCGATTTAGTAGTAGCAGAGTTTGTTGTCATGGTAATCAGTCACTGCCCCTATGTACCTATCAAAATTTATCAGACGGAAAAAAGAAGTGTTTTACGAATAAGCAAGAACAAAAAGACATGGATGCATTGCTGCTAAGATGAAAACTTCGACGTTAACGACAAAATGCTAAATAATTTATTCGTCATACGGTAATATAACGTTTTTTCTCGCTTTTCTACTTAAACGAAATGAAAAATCTATCGGAGTGACAGTTCCAGTGCAGACATGATTTTAGTAAATTTATAATTTACTAATGATTAATGTTGTCTTTGCTATATATAACGAAGAATGAACGTTGGTCTCTTTATGCGTTCACCAGGGGCGCGTAGCCAAGATTTTATTTCGGAGACGTAATCATGTAAATAGCTAGAAAACTAAACGCTTGAAACTGTGTTTTTCAGTTTTTCTCGTCGCTGCAGAAGTTTTCAGAGGGTATAACTCCCTTGCAAACGTCTGTGTCGTTCTCTTTTGTCAAAAGTGCACCGTGATAAGATCAGCTTTCTCTCCTGGGTTCGAAATTATGGTTATTACACAAACAACTACAATCAAAAATAAAATTATGCCCCGCTAGCGTCATATATTCATGTTATTAGTGTCCAATAATAAAGCGTGGTACTAAAAAATGGCAGCTTGCATAATGATGCACCGTTGTTTCGTTCAGTATTAGTCGATGGCGCAAGATGATAAGCTAGTTTATGACAAACAATTGACAGGTACATGCAGTATGTGAATTATTTGGCATGCTGATGCATCGGCAAGGAGGCAAGTGAAAACCTCGTGCTGGTGCTGAACATGGGTAAAATGCTGATGCTGAACATGGGTAAAATGCTGCATTTGTAGTTCCTTCCAGGGTGCGACCGGATATGAAAAAATGCCGCAGCCGGATAATCTAATTGTGAGTATAGATAGGAACCGGGATTTCAGACCTTTGTACTAAGAAACTGGAAAAGCGAGTTACGGGTGGTTTCGAACTGGCGACCCTCTGCGTGTCATGCAGACGATGTTACCACTGCACCGCGTAGCCCGCCTGTCCAACAGCTTCTATCTTCGACTATTTGTCGACTACATGCAGTCGGCTAGCATAAGCATACATGCAGTGCGCTGCACAATATTGCATGTGCACATAACGGACGCGCATGTCTTGCATGCTTAATGCTGACACTATTATCGGGCCAAATTTATAATGACGTAATGTTGTATCATGTATTGAAATTGGAATCGGCATCGGCAAAAATTTTGGTATCGGCACACTATTTTTACTTAAGGCTTAGGCTTAGTTATAGATTTATCTTTACGCTGAAGTTTAGGCTCAGGGTTAAGATAGTAATATGTTGAGATATGATGTTTTGCTCCTAAAATAACACTTGGCATGTTCATCAGGTTTCCAGCGTTATTGTAACTCAATAAAGATTGTGAACGTACACGAGCACGTGCAAGCATTTACATTGCACGCATGATAGAAAAAATATGTAAAAGTAGTTCAATCAGTTCCATGGTAGTTAGCATAAATACACATGATGGTTTAAATGTTTTGTGATATTACTTTGGGTTTGAATTATACATTAAGTTCTGACTAAAATCCCGACTACTTGGGCAATGGCAATTACATTTTGTTCTATGGAATTCATTGGTTAATATCAGAAAGATCTGCGTGTAGGTTATATATTTTAATTGTGCGCGACATTACAAAACATATAACGCAACACTGCGGTATGATTACAGATTTTGCAAATCGTTTGCAAGCGGTTAGACAAGAAAATGTTGCCCTGAAACAAGCGTCAAATATTTTAAATGCTAAGGATAAAACAGACAGTGAAAACGCTGCCGCAATTGGTCGAACTGCGGTAAAGACTCGATTATGTGGCGGAAAACGGTCCAAATCGGCAGCCGATAAGATGTCCAAAAATCTCGTTGTTCGTCATAGCAGTCATTGCCCGACCTGCCGCTGTACCGGTGAGTTCCATGTAAGTGAAACCTAAGTTCTGGTTAGCTTGGTCGTGGTGCAGTTTAGAGTTTTAACCTGAGTTTTTTTTCAAACTTGTTCATGCTGCCGTATTTTCAAACGTGCGAGCACCACCTATCGCCAATTCTAGGTAGTGAAGTACCTACATCACTGTAGTGAAGCTGGCTTCTCCACAGCTTGAAAATTTCCGCCGGGGGGGCGTTTCCTGGGGGGCAGGCTTAAAAGTTTGCAAGCCGATTTTTTGGACCATTTTTTATTGTAGATCGTGTTTCCAACTCAACTGAAGATTACTCATCGCTCAACATGACAAAAATTCCCCGCAAACGCTAATAACAATAATTTTAACTAATATTACTGACAACTTTACCAGAAGTTGAAAGAAGCACAAATTATATAAAATATAGATAATCTATAATTGAAACTGTGATTAACATATATTTTATATATTAGTCACAGCTTCAGTTTATCATAATGCTCAGGCGTGTTGAACTTGTTGCCGCAAGGTACTTTCGAATGCTGTATGCCCTGAAACGGTCTTTATATAATTGTGCTTTTTTCAGTTCATTAATGAATTATACTAGTTACTACCGGTATTTGTAACGCTATTAAAAATTATGAGTACTCAGCGTAATATAAAAATATAAAATCATATTTTGCCGAATGTCCGCCTCAAAAAAAGTCCAGTCTTTACGTTTTAACATTGAAAATTTTTGGCCTAGAAAAGTCCTAGGGCCCCCCAGCAAAAAATTTGCTGAGGGGCATTTTGCTGGGGGGCCGGCGAAAGTTCGCCGGGGGGCCTTTCGTGGGGGCGGCAAAATTTTCGCCGGGGGGGAATGAAAATTTCGAAAAGTGCTGGGGCCCCCCGCCCTCCCCCCCGCTGTGGAGAAGCCAGGTGAAGTACCTACATCAATCGAAACACGAGAAATATGCTAAATGTCAAAACTATGCAATGCATGTCTTACTACGAATGGCACATGTGCTCAGTGACAAGCGAAACCATGCTGTTGTCTTGAAAATACGGTTTCAAGTATCCATCCACTATCACCAGTGACAAGCGAAACCATGCTGTTGTCTTGAACATTCGTTGGCAAATATTATATACATGGAAACTGGAGAACATGATAGTTCTAACTGCCGAAGTAACATGGCAACGCCACGTGCGTCGACGCATAACACTTGTGGATTGTAATATTATAACAGTATTGAAGTCTTGTTTTCGTTTTAGTACGTAGCAAAGACAAATCCCGAATCTATCTGTGTGGCGTGCGTAATATCGACACTTTACAACTGCCAAGTCATAATGGACCTGTTGGGTTTGTTCAGCGGCATCCAGATTTGACAAATTCGGCTCAGAACTGGAAGATCAGGTATGAGTTAGAATTAGAAATCGACGACCCAAGAATAGCTGACTGCTTTATTGTTTGCTAGCGAAGTTTGGGTGTCAAACACTGCATGCTGTCTCTTACATAACCAGGTTTCTGTGATTTTTTAGTATTTCATGTTTATGATTGATTGGACCGCAGTTCTTCTTTATTAGTGATTGTAATTTTAAAAATATTTTAGGTATCGCATATGTATGAAAAGTACCAGGCTTTATTGTGGTAGAAAATGGCTTTACCTTGCGTTTTCGTCGTTGTGTTGAATGTTCAGGTTTAGCTCGGAACATTGATTCTGGTTTAAAAACGAAACACGTTCCCATTGAGGTTGAAAATAGTCTCTCTTGGTTTTTGCAGATTTGCAGCTTGGTACGAGCGATGTGCGGTTTCGGTCAAAAACGTTACCGATTTTTTGAGGCTTATTTACATCGGTTTATTGTGGATATTGCGCAGAAAAAAGAGGACTTGTTTTTTCCTTTGGTCTCGGTTTGAAACCTACGGAGACTCAGAAAATGAGACCGTGACCAGACAAATACCCAAGCTTGCCGAGAAGACCGAGACTGCACTTCACTGTTGGTAGTGGTAGTAGATTTAAATTAACCATGTGAGGAGAAAACTGCAATCATGAACGTAGAAAAAATTTGGAGTGAACTAAACGCTGTTCAACAATGAAAGATGATGCTTGTTTTAGGGAACATGAGCTTATTGCTGAAATTGAAAGGCTGAAAAACGAGGCCGGCCAAAAGCAAAGCGCGGCGGATATCTCTCGACAGCAGGTATGTGATGTTACGGTTGCGCAATTTGTAGTTTACTTTACGTTATGTATCTCTGTAGGAGTCATCATAATTTTCGTTTTTGATGGTTATGTTGGCTGTCATATTATGCTCAGGCAGGCTGCAGTAAATTCTAAATAATGCGATTTCGTCTAATGTTAATAAAACACTTGTATACAAGCTTAATAAATAAGCGCAAGCCAGAAAGCTTCAGTCACCATTTGGCAGTTCTCCACTGTTTCTTTGGCTGCAGGGGACAGTACGCAGCAAAGCAGCTTTAGAGAGTAGTAGAGTTATACTTATTGGCGATTTTAATACCTTCCAGTATTGTGCACGATTTGCCGCGAACCAGTTTGTAAATAAAAAAATTGATTTGGAGCGCCTCCCAACAACTAACTATCTTCACAATGTGTTTGGGATTCGAACGATTAAGTGAAAAAGTATGCGTTAAGCGTTTTTAGCAGCCTATTGAAATTAACGCCTCAGCTTCAAATGGATGTAGCGTTTCAGGGAACAAGCATGTTCATTGTTGGTTCAAAGTAACCGGGGAATTCAAAAGCTGCTTATTTTTGTTACTCAGAACTATTAATGTTGTAGTTTTGATGATGTCGATGTTTAACTTACTGTAATTTAGGAACAGAGTTTTTTATTTTTGTTCATTTTACAGTACATTTGCACAGCTTTGTTTGAAAAGACAGTGCTTTTTAAAATGCCAACAGAAAGCACACAGACGTAAGCTCTGACTAAATAAAGTTAAGGCAGGAATCTTACTGCATAACAAGGTTTCGACCGAATTCCAAATCAGTAGTAACATCTTCCTGCAACATTGGAATTGCCATTTTTGGCCAGGCGTCAGTTTAGTACCTAAATTTTTTCTTTTTAATTGTGTTTAGTCCGCTTGTGTAGACAACTACACTAATTCAAGTAGGCAAAACTTGTATATTTCTTAACGAAGTTAAAGCTAGCAACCAAATCGTTACTTGATTTTTTGATACAGTCCAGTGTCCGTCAAAACATTTTACGCCATATTTAAGTATGAAGTTCGAGGAGAAACAACAGTGCGTACGCTAGATTCAATGGTGAAACATACTTTTATTTACATTACTTTGTTCAAAAAGACAGTAATGTGATTTAATGTACTAAAATTTTACACTTTTACCACAGTGGAACTAATATTGATATTATAAGCTCGTAAATCTGCATCTTTGACTCGTATTTATTAGCTAATTAAGAGTCCTAAAAAGCGTCGTTTTGTAGCTCAGGAACTGCTGAACGGATTTTAATACTCTTGTTGATAGCTAATCATCGTGAATTTTCATCTAAGTTGAGAATTACAATTAACATAACGTCGTTTATTAGCTGCAAGATAATTATATACACAGTATAACTATTGTTCAAACATAAATAAAGATCTTTTACAGTTATTGGGAAAATTATGTTGCAAAGTAATTTCAGCAATAGTTGTTTGGAATTATAATAAATCGCAACACATTAATCGGTTTGAACAGCATATTCACGCTATTGACGGGGATTAAACATGTGATGCTAACGTATTTTTGCTTCTGCAAATTCGCTAGGTACATACCTACACGGTAATTAACATATTATTATTATTGCTAATTATTGAACCCAGCTTTGTTTACTGATATTTTCTAAGAAACGGACTCTATGAATGTGAGACGTGTACATTATTGCAACTTGCAAAATGCTGAATAATTGTAGTGGTACGAACAAAGCGTAGCCCAAAAATATGTAGCTCCACTACTACTGGTTGTGTATCTATTGAACGTGTCAGTAAATCTTCTTCTGATACCTATAGGTATTAATACGTTCTTTTATACATATGTATACGTAGTAAATAGCTTTACTCGAAAAGCACCAATGTTTATGTTCGTGAGCGAACCAAGAGTATATACATAACAGCTGCCGAATGTACAATCAAACCCAAATGACGTTGCTATGGTAATAAGGGGCACACTAATCTCTTTTGGTGTATTTGTGCAACTCAGCTTGACGCGTATATGCACCGTGGAATGTTCGTTGTACAGCACAGTTATCCCGTTTCCCTTTTTTGGTTTAGGTTGGGAATTTGAATTTTACGTGTCGGACATACGTTTAGTGTTGGTACTTTGGATATGCTTGAGCATTTATCTGTTATTCGGTTTTAGATTTTTGGGTTTCTATTCTGTGGCAGCTGTTACTGAATGTTCTAAAGTAGTAACTGTAAACGCGGCGTGTCTAAGATATAATTGAATTTTTCAAATAATATTATTGGTTCGTACGTACGTAACGATTTATGCACGTTGTTGGTAAACGAGTCTCTATATTGAGTCATCGAGAAAATGTAAGCCTTTTTCTTCAGCTTTAATTTTAACTTTGATTGCTAAAATTGTTTTGACATGATGCAAGTTAATTTAACCACAATCGGGATGCAACATGGCTTTGCGGAAATAAATTCTTAGCGTTAATACAGGCGGGCTGGGTGCAAACGGAATTCAGATTCCGATTGCAGGTAAAGTAGGAATTGGATATGTTTCTTTCGTCATTAATAACTTGTATTATTACAATTAAGTTTCACGAGGACTGGCGCTATATCAGTTATCAGTTCTCAGCTTACGTTTCTTATATATCAAAGTGTAACCGGATATCTATTTCCGGTAAAAATCGGTGTCCGTTTCCGTTGTAGAAATAGTGCGAATTCTGTTATTTTTACGTTCAGAATATTTATAAAAATGTAATATATATTGCGCAATTGTTCGTTACAGATATGCTGAAAGTGTTCGAAATGCAATAAAAATTACGAAATTCATCCAAAATCATAAAAAATTTGGATGCATTCGCCATTTTTTCTTTGAAATTATAGGAAGTCCGATGACTATTTGAACGCCTAAATTGTGTTTCCAGAAAAAAACATCTTTGAAACTATATACTTCAATATCCGTTTTCGTTATTTTGATCACTATCCGTTTCCGTTATTTTTACTATCAGTTTACACCCTGATATATGGCATGGAAATTATAGACGCATGAGTAGCATGCACGCTGAAACAGAAATATTGAACTACTGCATATTAATTATATACATAACAAGTTTCGGAGTGTACAGCACACACGATCTGAAAATTTACAGTTTCGATTCCGGTAGAAATTTCCTGTTCCGATTACGGTATAATTCAGATCCGTTTTGCAGTCTGCGGACGGGCCTGTTTCAAAATACGGGTATTGCTGTAAGGTGAATATAAGTTTATACACGTCAGGGGGCGATCTGATATCCGGTTCCGGTTTAGTATCCGGAAAGTGATAACCGGCTAACGGATATTTACGGTTGTGGCGCCCAATATCATAAAGCAACTTTTTACAAGTGAGCGTCTTTAACATGTTGCTGCGATTATATTTCTGGGCAAATCAAGAAGTTCAATTTTTGATACATTTCAGTTAGTTTTAACTTAAGCAAAAAAATGAAAGTTAAATGAACTTTATAACAGGCGAAAACCTTGAGCACGCTAAAAATATAGCGAAAAAAATAATTGTTTTAAGATATACAATATCCATTTCCTGTTCCGGTCAAAGATTCAATATCCGTATCCTGTTCCGGCAACCGTTAAGTTAATATACGGTCGCTTCCTGATATACGTACTCTAATAAAATAGTTACATCAGCGCGCAAGCAAACTAATTTTTGGTCAAAACAACCCTTAGTTTCAGTGCCGTGTTTATTAATATTTTAGTTTCAGGCGCTATACCCGCAGTAAGGGATCGTCCGTCGTTAGATAGATGGTGCCGCAAATCAAAAACTTTTTGTTTATAAATAGTTTCGCAAGTGACGCCCAGCGTATACGTACGGCTATTCGCTTACAATGCCGCACGATGCCTCACCATACGGTGTTAAAATAGCCAAAAATATAGAGCGACCTGTTTTATTTAAGACATATGCATGTACTTAAAACCGAAAACGATGATCGTTTTTATCACAACTTGAAAATGCAAAATGCAATTATTATTTTATTATTATTATTATTTGTTTTTTTTACTTATTTTGGTTGTAATGTAAGTTGAATATGAAGTAAATAGTGCAGATTATTTTGAAGGAACTTGTATACTTTCGTGTAATTGTTGCAAACTGTTGGACCTTTGTCGTGTATAATGATTTTTATTACGGTTTAGGCTGTTTTGTTATGTTGTAGGTGATACACAAAGACGCTGAAATTTCCCGTTTAAGACAAGCGTTGGCTGGCGAAACAGGATCTCGTCGAGGTGTTGAAGTTGAGCTCCAAAGGACTGTCGATAATTTGGAACAGAAGGTTAATAGCCGTTTAACCTCAGAAGTAGTTCGTTTTATTTGTCACTTGTCAAGAATGTATAGATTTAAATACCATACCATTATGCCTTTTCTAAAATAATATATCAGGCATTTTTTTCGCCTTATTGTTCCGGTAAATTCTTGTGGTTGTTCGGCGCTAAATTTGTCGTGCAGCGCCGTCCGACACCGTCTGGCGTCATATGTCAACGTCCGTCGCCATACAATATCGTATGTGAGACGTACGATGACGGACGGTGCCGGACGTCATCAAAAGTATATCACCACCCTTACCGGATATAAAAATTCCGGTATTAAATTTTGGTTGGCGTAAATACAACATTTTACTAAAAATGACGATAAAAATGAAATACATTTCATTAGTATACGTAATATATAAACCTTAATAATCACCGCAACGAAACCATCGAAGGTAGATTGCGTTTCAGCTTGTAAGGAAAATCTAAAATATAGCAGATTAACTCGACACCTATTTTCAAAATAAGGTTATTTCACCAATAATATAGCGAAAAATGAATATTAAAATGAATTTTTGAATATTAAAATGAATTTTTAGGCGGCTTGTAATTTATGTTTTCCGTTCCGGTATGTATTTCAAATTTCGGTTCCGGTAAATTGTAATTTCGGTTGCACCCTGGTTCTGCATTATCCACTAAAGCTGGGTATCCATTTCGGACTATTACAAATTTTGGTAGAGAACCTACATACATAACAGTGTGCAACCAGAATAACAGAATACCAGAAAGAAAACCTAACCGGAACGGGAAGTAAAAATAATATCTTTTGTATCGAAATCTGGTAGCGAACCATACAAAATTTTGCAACATTTGTCTTCAAACAAGTTAACTGTAAACTTTTACTGCTTATTGAAGCTTAAACTTCATTCCTTAAAATTGAAGCGTTAAACCACGTTTTTAAGAAATTTTGTGTAAGTAACTCATATTTTGCTAGCGTCATGCTTTAGTTTTATACCCGGAACCGGAATTCCGGTTGCACCCTGATACATGGCTATTGTATTAGCAAGTTTGGTTGCTATGCAAGTTTCACAATGAAACGCGGCATTATGTAGTACCCTTTTAAGAAGCGGAAGCTGAGCGATAGACAACTGAGCCAAAAAATCTTCCATTGTATTTGCGAATATTTCTGACATTGTTTTTGTTTTTAAACATAATATGTTTTAGTTGGCCGATGAACGCCGTCGCACGTCAGATCTTCATGTGGAATTGGGCCGCCTTCGAAATGAGAAAATTGATCAAGAAAGTCGATTTGAAGCCGAGAGAGCTAGTTTTCTTTCATCACTGAAGATCGTAAGTTGGACTTAGGTCGGCAGGTTTAAATTTATTTGGTTATTTGTTCCTTTGTTTGTTTGTTTGTTTGTGCGTTTGCGCTGTCAGTATTAAGTTAATGGCGCCTATCGCTAAGACGTGTGGTTGCGTAGCATTTTAAATATTGATGTGTATTTAATTGTTCTAGAATTCAGCAAAGGGCAATAATTGTGCTAGAATTCAGCAAAGAGCAAGTACTGAATGAAAAGTTTGTTATTGTGTCATGAACTATCAAAATTTCGCATTATGAACGTCTTTTTTGTTTTTTGTTTACTTTTAGAAGCAAGATGAAATACTGCGCTTAGAGTCAGAAGTTCGGCTGAAAGATCAGGTATATAATATATATAGTATATATTATATATTATATATAATCTATATTATATATTATGTATATCTAGCATGTATTATAAGCCGGTTGTACACTTTACATCGTTTTTCACTGATTATTACATTTTGTAACAGAACTTGTTTTTCATACCTTAACCAGCAACTGGACGACGACCTAATTGAACGTCAAACATTACATTCACAACTGAGCTCGTTGAATGCTAAAATTAGCCAGTACGAAAGTGATTTAGCACGGCTGGAATCTACAATTGGTGATCGAGACACTCAAGTTGAACTGCTTCAGGCTAGAGGTTAGTCTCGCAGGCAGGGTTGGAACTCCTTGTCAAATGTTTATATAAAAATTAAAACTTAGCTTGCAGCTATAATATATATCACAACTACAAAACTTCTATAGCACAGGGTACGTTATAACGATATCGAATGAAATATTTACCTAAGTTTTTAGCAGGTGCTAGTTTTGCTCGAAACCCCGTTTATAGCGTTTGCAGGTTAAAGGGAATGCTGAAAAATGTTGACGTGTTATTAGCGCTTAACTCGTAATATTGTTTGAGTATGTGGTGCGATATTGTTAAATTTGAGACAATTGAGTTGATTTTAGAATCAGATCTCAAACGTGAAATCGAATTACTTCGCCGAACTAGAATTGCACCTAGCTCAAATCTTAAAAGTACGACGACGTCAAGTAGTGGTGGTCGATTTGGCAAGCCGCTAGCTGCGCAAAACGCGGGTGTTAGAAAGCCGCAACCTGTTGCGCAGGTCAATCTTGGTACCACAGGTTCTTCAACAACTACTGTCACTGCCGGCAAGCAACGAGCAAAATCTACCTCAACAACGTCTGGCTGCGACGCTGGCGTAATCGGCCAATCAGATTCAAGTCAAGCGTACGTCGCTAAACCAACAGTTGTACCTCCGTTAAGCTCAGATGCGTTATTTAGTAGCACTGAGCGCCGGAACGACCCGAGTGTGAGTAAATTACAAGGGCGTGGGAGAATTCCTACTGGCACCGGATTGTATGGAACTGACACCGACGGCTTGCTAGAGTTATCTGCCCCTGTACAGCTGCTTCGCTCATCGAGCGACGTGTCTCTCTCGAGAGATAGAGTCGATCTCACAAGTGGTAATGGGGTTAAATCTGCTACTAATCTTGGAGTTCCGTCCACGTCGACGGGAAATTTGGTGGATATTGGTCGAGGTAGGGGTTGCGGGCGAAGATTTGGGATGGGGGCAGCCCCGCATCGGGTTAATCGCTACTGTCCTGTATGTCGAGCGTTGCATCGAGGCCTCCAATCATGTGACAGGGTTGCACCGTCACAGGGGGATCACCGTTGTGTTGCAGATGCTGAAAATAGGCGATTGTTGGGAAAGGTAAGTGTTGGTGGGAGGTTGTGTTGCAGTTTGTAATCGCAACTTTAAAATTCTGGAAAAGCTTGTGGCGTGAACGTTGAACTAAAAAATTTCAGTTTTGAGCAAAATTAAATTTAACATATAACACGAAACACAGTTACTTCTAAAACCACTTTTATATTCGTGGTAAAACGTGCATTCTTTTTTCTAACATTTTATTGTTGAAAATGTACTAAGTTCAGTTATTCCGCTAGTATTTTATATTATTAGAGAGTCTGAGTAGTAATTGCTCTCGGGTCGGACTTTCTTTAATTATTGTTTATGTTGAAAAGTGAAATTTTCGCATTATACTTTGTCTGATGCATTCTTTAGACTGTCGAAGAACAATTTAATACTTTGCTTTTGGAAAAGCAAAGACTTCAAAACACCGTGAAAGAACTTCAGTCTCAAGTGAAACATCTTAAATCTTCGCTGTCTCGAAAAGGCGTTATGTTAGTAGAATTGATTCAGTTAGAAATTTTTGTTGAGCCGCGAAACTAGGTTGCGTTCTAATGTTAAAAAATTCGAAAATAAACGAGTATATTATATTTTTGTTTGTGTTTTACGTTTATGTTAGTACGCCTTTGCTTTGTGTTTTTGAACACGGACGGTCGCAGCAGAGAAGCACTGCTCACGAAATACTTTGTATACTTCTTATTTTTTTGAAGCAAAAATGGAAAAATTAATTCATAAAATTTACAGAAAAGTTATCCTTCTTTCAAGAAATACCGGAACGCCATGGTGTTTGGGTGATATACAAAGTACGTAAGGCTTTTTTTAAAAAAATGGTTTTTATGAATACATTGTTTTAGCATTGACAATCGAGAGACGTCTCGAATAATTCACTTGCAAGCGCTTGTCGACGAGTTAAAGTTGAAGTTGCGGTCAACAGAAGGTGCAAAATTGGATGCGGAAAATAAATTAAGTAAGTGAGACTGAGAGAGTAGTTGTTCTATTTCCTACGCTTGTTTTTTGTTTATATTGGAAGATGCGCGAGCAGTGAATAAATATTTATACTAGAGGCTTGCCGTATAGTTCAAAACGAAAAGTTTATCTCAACGCTGTATCCTGTTGATATCGCATTACAGTTAAAAATTTCATATCGGGTATGTGGTAAATTAATATACAGTTACATTCTGGTTTATGCGTATCAGTCAGTGACTTTTCCAGACATTGCTACTTCTAGACAGGCTGGTTGCCGTCTAATTTTTCTCGCTTGTACGCGTCAGGTGCGAGCCTGTTTTGTTACAGACATATGAAGTTGTTACCTGGGTATGCCAATAATTTTAACTGGAAATAAATAAAAATTCGCACAATACGACACAAAACTAGTTGTATAATTTTAGAAATATTTGAACGTAATCACGCAACAGATAACGTGGCCGATGCCGTGCGCAGTAGATATGGTCTCGAAACAACACTTGCGACAAAACTGGCTGAAATAAACGCACTGAATGAACGCCTTGCTGACAAGGTAAGTGGTTCCGCAGACAAAATGAAAAATTGGACTAATTATAGGAGATAAGCTGATTTAATAATCTGGTTGTGCTGCCTGTGTATTGAAAAATATGAAGCCGCTTGAAATTTTTTATCAATTTCAACAAAAGTTTTAATACTGTCTTGTATTTTTAGGACGCTCAAATGTCGAAGGTTGAGGCACAGTTTGAGTAAGTGTTAACTTATGGTATTTCTATCCACTAAATTTTTAATTTAGCGTATCCGGCAGACATGGTGCAACCGGAATTTTGGTTCAGTATTAAAATTTGGTCGTTTTTTAAATTTATTAATCGTTAAGAAGCCTTTTTAAAACCACTTGTTCAATTAGTGACAATAAAAATGAAACAGATTTAATTAGTACAGCATATCAACCTTGACAATGACCTAAAATAAACAATCTAAGGTATATTTCGCTTTAGTGGCTAACAAAAATCTAAAATACAGCAGATTTACTCAACGCCTGTCTCCGACTAAAGTTATATCACCAATAATACAACAAAAAAATTAAAATGAATTTTTCGAAGGCATACATTTTTCACTTTCCGGTTCCGGTCATTTTTTAAATTCCGGATCCGGTAAATTTCAATTCCGGTTGCACGCAGCCGGCAGATGTATTTTTGGCCTGAGTGGTACTCTGCTGAATATCCATTCTTCGCAATGGAAAACGTGTAATAGTCATCATATCTGCAACTAGGAATAAAATTTGTGATTTTTAAATTCGAGATAATAGCAAAAAATGATAATTTTGCAACGACCAAAGTACGTCAAAAGGATTACCGGAATTAAAAGTGTGTTTTTTGTTAAAGTCGGACTCTCGATTGTACGCCGGTATATGTTACACGTTTTATTTTGCATTATGTGAATTAGCTTTTAATTTCAATTGTGTCTATTATAATGATGTACGAAAAATTGTGATTTTGTTAGAAAGTTAATGACTCAAGTAACAAATCAAGAAAGCAAGTTTGCGAATTTGCAATCCGAAATTGAAGCAAACAATCGTAGTCGACAAGAAGCGGAGGAACGCTGCCGAACATTGAAAACGGATAACGAGATATTGCGTGAAAGGATGCATAGCTTGGAGCGCTCAAACCAGGTTTTTTTGCTTCAATTGAGGCATTGCATAACGATGCTGACAATAGCAACGTTAAATTGCAGTGAACGTAATGATTATTTTAAAACTTACATCAGAACCGAAAAGAAATAGTAGTACACGAAACAGACCCTTCACATTACACTAATTACAAATTACACATAGAGTAACTAGGCTTTGTGCCTAGGTTGGCGACGTTAAATACATTAAAGCATTAATTGTTTGATAGAAAATGTTAAATTTTTATCGTTTTGTATCTGAGTTGTTAAGAGTATGTAATTTGCCTAGGGTATGGATAAAGTACATTGACCGCTTGGCCTGGATTATCAGTTACCGTACATAACAATCGTATTTCAGGATATCGGAATTGATAAACAACGATTGGGCGATGAAATTGAGGAACTTCGGCGCCGGTTGGAACGTTATGTCGGTGATATTAGGATGTATGAAGAGCGACTCACTGATAAGGTTTTGATTTTTCTGATTAGTTGAATGCAGTGAATTTAGACGGGTGCGCCTGGATACCAAAGCTATCTGAGATACCAAGTATGATCTAGCCGTAAACATGGCACTGTGTTTCATTTAAACCATTGGAGTGATATGGTGTTCACTGTGTGAAAACGTATCTTGGTCTAAAATTTTTCAGTCGAAGTGTCGTTTTGTTAAACAGTTTAGTGCTTCTTAGTCTTTTTAACGTGTATTTCAAACATTGCGTGTTATTCGTTCCTAGGAAAAAGAGCGAACGGCGCTCCTTGAAAAGTACAATTCAGCAATTGATAACACGTCTAATGTAGTGGGACAATCATCTACGCGGTTGAATTCGACTGTTGACCAGATGCAGGCGGATATTGATGAAAAAGATCGTGAGCTGACTCGTGTTCGAGCTGAAGCTGCGAGTATATCCCGACAGCGCGATAGGGTGAGATGCCTTTTACTTCAGCAAATTGTAAATTGAAATGATGTAGATACCAAAGGTTTAATGCAATTTCCACAATGTCGTGCATAAATCAGGTTACTTTGGAGGGAAGGGCGGTGATGGGCACAAAAAAATTTTACTAATTTGAGTGTGCTGACTGGTGAAACCTTAGTGTCTATCATCCACCATACCAAGTTAAGTTGTGGACAACAGGGATTTTGCGCAAACCAGCACAAATGCGCAATAGAAGTATTTTTGGCGTTGCAAAAGTATTGTTAGCGCAAAATTTTGACAATATAATTTATAACTTTTTCTATTTTTCTTTAATCTTTCCGAAACATATCAAAAACATTCGTCTCCATATAAACATACAACGCTTCGAACTTAAAATGACGCCATCATAGTGTACGATGATGAAATACGCTGTTCTACGCTTACATAATTTGTATATATTGTGAAAAACAATTCGGTAGTGTGAATAGTTATACAACGTGATTTTTGTTTGGCGCATTGGAAGTATTTTTGTGGCAGTGAATGATTTTTTGCTTAAAATTCAGCTCGAGCTGAAACATGAAAGAACACCATAGCGCACGCATTGTATTGGGGACGTTGTTCCTCCAGCAAAGAGGCCTCGCAGTGTCCGCGGAAAAATCCACGGTTACGTTATTCACCCCATGGTCAAAGGAGGCCAATGCTCATCCCAATGCGGGCGTGAATGGTAGCCAGGCCCCCCTCGAACGCAAACCAAAGGTTTTGGATGTTACTCACAATCAGCACGAATGAAGAAGAGGAACTAAATTTTGAAAGCACTTACGGGCACCACTTGGGGCAGCAGAAATAGGCAGTTGTGATGACATACAAAGCGATATGCAGATCTGTTGGCGAGTATGCGGTTCCAGTTTGGGGTAATACGGCAAAGCCGTCTAGCTGGAAAAAGATCACCGTGCGGAAAACGACGCCCTACGCATCGCTACAGGCTGCCAAAAAATGACATACGTGGATCACCTGCATCGGGAATCACTTGTACTACCAATACGACAACATTCACAAAGGGTCAGCAAGCAATATGCCTTAGACTGCCACCAAGATAACCACCCAGGTTTTAAACACACCACCACCGAGGCAGCTCCACGACAGATGAAAGACAACCTCACAAGCCTGTTCCCAGAGGTCAGTCACCTCACTGCGGAGGGAACAGTGAACGGTTCGTAGCGGTACAAAGTCGGAGTCAGGCAGATACATTCTGCAATCACAAGGCAGATCATGGACGATTACAAGAACAACAAAGTCCTCAACCGGCCGCCCTTGATGATTGACAAGTCAGAAGAAACATTGTCCAGAGCAAGTCGTTGCAGACTTGCCCAGCTTCGCTCTGGATACTGCAGGATTGATCCGGACGTGGAAGATGTTTGCCCGAAATGCAACAAGGGCCATCACACCACTTGTCACCTGTTTGCATGTCAAGTGGCACCTACAACGCTGGAACCTGTGGACCTATGGACCAATCCTGGTCAATGCGACACCTATCTTACCAACACCTTCAGCTCCGAAAACCGATTGATGGCGCGGTGGCTATTACAACAACAACAACACTGGGGACGTTGCATAAAAAATTTTTTGTTCATTGTAGAATAACGTGGAAATGGCAGCACCCACTCCTGAAATAGGGACGGTTGTTAGATTGAATTTTGTAGCAAAAATAACGCTCGTGGCTTACATCTTTCAATCAGATTTACATCTTTCAATCAGATTTATTGCTTTTAGAATAAAACTATCTTTCCATTTTGAAATATTTGTTTTCACTATATATTCTCAAGAATTCCAGGATATCTTTTTAATTGCAATTTATTGCAAAAGTGCACTATGCGTAGCTTGCAATAGTTTGAAATGGTATTTGGGTTTTCATGCAGCTATATACTTGCTTCATTATGCAAGGGGTGTTCAGTTTATGCAAGAACTCTGCTTGTTTCAATCATGCCTCGTGCACTCTAGCGTTAAGAGTTAGTTGGTTTTCGTACTGCACCTAGGTATATACTTGCGCTAAGATATCCTAGTAGCAGATCTAAGCCTACATCATACAAGGCTAATTTTCTTTTTGGAACAGTTTATATCGAATTAAAGCGAAATAATCGAGATTATAATTTTTAGCAATCAAAGAATTTTACTTAAAATAAAATAAAAATTATGGTTTTTTTGAAAATTAAAGTTAAAATCTAAACGTTATGGATAATAGACCTAAACCATTACTACTGAACTTAAAATTTCTTTGTATAACATCAGTAAGTATTAGTAATCTGCTTTTAGCAGTGAATAGTTGTTAACCAATTGCGGTGGGTGCTCTGTAGCGTAAGTGAACTTGGCACCAACTCCCTCTAACCACGCTCTTTACATGTATGTACGGTCTGAACCGAAAAATAACCGTATGACCGATACATAACATGCTGGTGACGTGTATACAAAAATTTTTTTGAAAAAATAATTTAGAATGAAATCAAATTAATTGACCGAAAAAAAGTAAATATAGCAACCCGGGTGGGATTTGTGTTAAAAACCAAATTTTATTTAATTTTGGTGAGGCATATCACCACTCTGGTGTAACTTTTTCCCATATTTTTTACCAATCGTCATACGATGCCAATATGAAGCCATTTGCGGTTAAAAAACTACCTAAATAATGAACGAAAAGTGTAGGTGTACAGGTAAATTGATGAGGTATGGAGCTATATAGCCCCATATTATAGAACCAAAAATATAGCGAAGATTATATAGGGGTGGCATTATAATACTTGTAATTTTATTGCAAAAAATATTGTATGTTGACTCAAAGAATATGTAAACCGGTAAAAATTTGAAGCAACATTGAATTTACTCAACTTTGACAAAATTAAATTAACCCGGTAACATTCCAGGTAATTAAAATTGAAATATTGTGAAATTTAGAGTTAGAAAGTGTTAAATTTCATATACATGTGACGTGTCATAAAAGGCTTAAGCCCATTTGTAAAAAGATATTTAGAGATCAAACTGTAAGTATTTTTGAAAACAATAAGAATTAAGAATAGCCGTATGATACTAGGTGTAATTTAATTCGCAATTGTCCTCCATTTGCATCATATGTGGCGTCAAACACAAAAATATTAATAACAGTTAAAATGTTATACCACAACAGAAGACCGAATAAACCAACATGACCTATAAACCAATTGCTCGTAATCACGTTTCATCACTGATTGAATATACCAATTTTTGCTGTCATCTGGTCCGGTAATGTATTCACATCATACAATTGTTGTTGTATCATAACTTTTGGTTCCCCTTTAAAATCAAAGCGCAAACGGTCACTAAATAATTAGAAATTTTCCTTAAATAGGCGATCTTTTGGGTTTTTAGTGGTACAAAATGTCGGTTAATAAATTTTTAGCTGGTTGGAAGATTAACTATTGTTATAACGATACTTTATAAGCATTCTTATAAATCAGATTTGCGGTTGAAGTTTTAACAAAAGTCACAATACATGTAGGTTTCACCGCAAAATTTGGATTCGATTGATATCTGTATGCAAATCTAGTAACTGAATTACAAGTTGTTTTATCTGAATTATAATAAATTTTCGCTCAAATGAATGTAACAAGAGATTGGCTAAAAGGGGGGGCTGCATCTGCACCCATAGGAATACCGATGTTTTGTTTAAAACAGTTATTGCCAAATGGAAAATAAATGTTATCTACCAAAAAGGTAATAAGGTAATTCATTGTTTGAGCAAGTGTTTATCTACACTTAATTTATCTTTATGATGACATTATATTTGTCAGTAAGAATCGTTTTACGTGTATAATTATTAAATACTTCTAAAGATATTGTAAGCAATCAATCAGTTCAGGGTGAAGTAAATATGTGTACAATGTGGTAAAATCAAATGTGTTAATACATCGTAGTGAATATGTGTTACTCATATATGTTAGTGTGTTTAGAAGCCTACTGTTACTATTAATAATCCAATAAGTATTAACTTTGTTGTATTTTGCCCTGGCATTAGCATAATTTTCCAATGTATTTTGTATTAATTTTAACACTACACATAGTTTGGATGATAAAGGTTTAGTGCATGCAAATTTACTAGAAATGATATATCTAAATTTCACCGGATCTTTATGAAATTTTGGAATAGCTTGAATAAATGGAAGCTTCCTATAAACCGTGTCCACTGTAACCCCTAATCCTAAGCTTTCGTTACAGATACTATTAATGATGTTAGTTTGATATATTGAAATTTTTGAGTAGACCTCGCTAGGAATACCTATAATACCTAATTCTTGGTCGATATTTTTAGGAAGTTTTCAGTATGAAGTCTACACTATGCGGTACAAGGTGACTTTGCGTCGTTTATACGCGCTACGACATGCAGCACATTAAAGAGTAACGCATCCTTAAGATTCGATGATACTAAGTAAAAAATTGATGTAAACTTTATTATAATACGGTAGGTTCACGAAGAGCTCATCGAATTACGGTCTCAATTTGACAATCTATCTGGATCTCTGGAACAACTTCGAGCTAGCTTGATCGATTTGCAAACAAAAAATGATTCGTTGACCAACGAATTGATTTTGGTTCGAAGTCAATACTCAAAGTTGGAAGTCGACAAAATTTCTTTGACAAAAACGGTTGCACTGAAAGATTGTGAGCTGGAAGATGTAAGCATGAATCTGCTGCAACTCGTATCCCGATAACTTGTCTGCTCGATTGCAACCCAAACCTGGCTGGGTGAGAAATTGTCGGAATTTCGGGTTAAGAAATGTCGGTCTACGAGTTGCCGGGCGACAAAAGATCGTGATACTTCTCAGATTATACAAGTATTTTAAACAGTTTTGAGTTGTTTTGGCTCGCAATTGCGGCCGTTGTCACTGCATTCGCTATGTGTAATGCGCAGTCTTTTTATTGCAGTTATTTTGGTTAAAATTATTTTTAATTAATAGTTTCATATAGTTACACTCGCTCATTGATTTTGCACCAGTTTTGTGTTATTTATTGGCGAATACAAATTTTGATGAAGAATATTTTTGGAAAAGAAATATTTGATTCAAAAATCGTAAAACGCAGTTGCTGTGTATAATTATTGTGACTTCAACATAGAGATTGTTTTACCCATATTACTATGGCGATAAAATGATAGATCTGCACTGAACTGTTTGATGTAAATTCGGTGTAACTTTGGAGTTGGAATGGACGAGTGAATTGTAAATTAATTTGATTGAAAAAGTAGTGAAGTACGATACGTATTTTGTAGTACGAACTAGTTTACGTGGTGAAATCATTATGTATGTTGTGCTTTAGACTCATCGGCAGCTAAACAGCATTCGACAGCAGTTATTAGCGAAGGAAGAAAGTGACGCGACACTCAAGTTATTGCAGAGTCAAATTGCCGAAAGTCACCGGAAAGAGGCTGAGGTTTGTGATAGGTACAAAGCCCGCTCAAAAGTAAAAACTTATAGACCGTTGCCGTGGGAAATTTTTGAATGTTTAAATTTAAAAACCAAAAAGTTTACATAATATGGAAAGCTTTAAAGGCAGGAATAATTATTGTGACAAGCAACAAGCATCTATAGAATTTTTTGCTCCGGAATTGTGGCGTTATTCTTTTTTGGTATTTTAATGCCGGCCCTGTGCGACACCATTCGTTAATTGTGTGAATATTTTTTACCAATAGCAATGATACATTGGTCTGAATTTTTGGCCCATGTAAAGGTCAGGGGCGGAACGTTTTTCTGTGTGACTAGAATAGAGTAAGCTTAAGCTTTAGACTAATTGTTTTTTGCTTGGCTTAGGCTAGGCTTAGGAATAAACTCATTCTTACGCTTAGGCTTAGGCTTATGAATATGCTTATAATACTATTCCGCCCTGTTCCTTACATTGGCCAAAATTTTTATAATTTCAGCGCTTGAGCCCAATTGTTTTTAATCAGGAATTCATAAAAACGACATTTTCGCACTGAAATTCGTAGTACAGACAATATTTATGAAAATGTTCAAAAATCACAGCATCCGTTGTTTTGGATTTGAATTTTTGGGCTTTTCATCTTGAATACGTTAAATTTTGTCCCGTCGCCTCATCGGTGATCCAATTCTCTTAGGATATTGCGATTTTGTACCAATTAAAAGTAATCGTTAAAGTAGTCAACATTGGTGGTCAGAAGTTTTGCTTTGAGAAATTTCAGGTCCAGATATTTGGTTTAAAATATTGCAACTGTAGGGCCGGTTCAACGCAAGAAATATGGTCCACTAGAAGCTCGTTTAAATTCTGATTTGTTTTTGTAGCTGTTGCTATCAGTCGACACCGCGCGTCAAGAAGTGAATCGCTTAACTAGGCAGTTGGAAGAATGTCGTCAGGTTATGTAAGTCAGTAGATTGTAGCGGTTATTGTAACAAAAAAGCCCTATTCTCGCTTACGAGATTCTGCTCCATGAACTTGCTTTCGTGTACAGTGCTTCAAGAATTGCACATTGGCAAAACACACCGCCACACGCCATCCCCGATTCAAGGAATTAAACCGAAATAAAGCACAATTGTGTATAGGTAGACAATGCTCCGTAAGCTTGAGATAGTTGTTTGCGAAAAGCTAACTGGAAGTTGAATTGCTTTATAAATTCATGTTAGCAATCGTTTTCATTTCAGAGAATCCCGGGATTTGGAACTGTTAAGATTAACGAAATCTTCAGTGTAATCAACGCGTTCAACGAAGTATTTGATATTTTTTGTAGTTTGAGAAAATTTGTACTTATTAAGTTTTACTGAAAATGATTTTTGTAGTTCGTTTTGCATTTGCAATTATATTATCTATTGTTTTTGTATCAGGTTGGTTTTTCTGCTGTCATTATTCTTAATTTTTTCGAGCAGATACAGGGTGTAAACGGATATTCATTTTCGTTATATAAATAAATACCGGAAATTTGGTTACTTACAAATCACGTATATATCTTGCAATTTTTCATTATAGATATACGGTAATTGTTCGAAATTAACTAAAAATTACAAAATTCACCTTTTTCTTTAAAATTTATAAAGCCAGATAATTTCACGTCTTAATTGTGTTGGCAGAAAACAAAACATCTTTGAAACTTTTGTACTTCAATGATAGTATATTCAACTGATGTTACTTTTAGCTGAGAACCTGTAGCTTAAACAAGATTATGTCTTCTTTAACCAGGGTAAATGTAAAGTGTGCCGAATTTTTATACATGGGACCAATGATAGGTGCAGTCATTATATTTAGTAGGGACTAGTTGCGAAATGTAGTCAAATGCAGGCTTCACGTTATAACTGGCGTAACACGCAACATGTTTTGTTCATGTTGATTCGACGTGAACACAATGTTTGACGATTTAAATAGCACATTTGCGAGAATATCACATGATATTCCAGATTTCTACCACATCAAATTGTAGTAAGCAGGACAGTGTAATTTGTGCGCACTAACAAAATAGTAAAAAGTTAGATAATGTTTTTCCTAAATGTTAATTTGATAGTTGGTGAGCGTGGAGACAATGCTAATGTAATAAAGACAAACCATGTTCCAGATTTCCTCAGTTATAACGTGAACCGTGCATAAATTTGAAAGATTATTTCGAATGTTCATCGTGAAGTGTATATTAACAAGCCTATATCGTGTGGCAGTTTGATGAGGATTTTAGTATCTCCAAACCTCTTTGATTTGTAATATTTATTAATGGAGTTTAGTTCATTGTTGAGTATGGGGCAACCCTTTAGGTTCCACGCGTCAAGAATAGACCTGAAGTAACGAATTTAAAGATTTCGGTAGCCTAACCTTAAACACGGTATGCGAAGCTATTGTGGACAGTTCCGTTCAAATTGACTCTTCGAAATAGGCTTTTCCGGACTACACAAACTAACTCAAATTCGACTCCGCCAGAGTCAATTCGACTCACCCAGCTCGCTCAGTGAGTCGAATTTGACTCAGTTTGTGTAAACCTCAAAAGCCTATTTCGGAAAGAATCAATTTGACTCACCATTTTTTGCAGTGTAGTTATACGCAGGCTAGTGAAATTTTGATTTGTTTAATATGGCAGGGTGCAATCGAAGGTAAAATACCGATGCCGATGGTGACACGAAATTGTATTTTAAACAATGTATAATTAAATTTTAGCAAATATCTATAAAGCGTTGTCAAAACATAGTAAAATGCACTACACAATAAAATTTTTGTAAAACAAAAATATTTCACTAGAAATTCCGGCAACCCCCGTTAAAAAATTGTACCACAGTCTGAGGTCGATCTGCCGGAGCCAGAGATAGAACTTCGGTTGTACAGTGGTTTATATGACATGTTCTGAACTTTTTGTTAAGATTAATAAATTTTTGTCCTTTGTTAAAATGGCCCATGTAAACTTTTTGTCCTTTGTTAAAATGGCCCATGTAAAGAACATGGCCGGAACAGTAGTATAAGCATATTCCTAAGCCTAATCGTATAGATGAGCCTATTCCTAAGCCGAGGCTTAAGCAAAAAAATTAGTGTAAAGCTTAAATTGACTATTATAGCCCCTCCGGAAAACGATCCGGCACTGTTCTATACATGGGCCGTTGAAATTATAGTTAAGTTCCAGGGTGCAATCGGCGGTGAAAAATACCGGAGCCGGTTTAACCAACGAAACTTGGATTGACCCGAATAATGCGGGGTTTACGTTATAACCGGGGCAGCTTGGGACACGTTTTGTCCCTATTAGACTATTGGGTCACATTTTGTCTGCTTGTAGACCCCATATCGTATTCAGAAACTCGTATTTGTCTGCTAGTATCATGTGTAGGTCACCTTTTGTCCTTCAATATCATATGATATTCGAGGTATTGTCTGCGAATATCATTTGAAAATCATATGATATATTTTCAAATGTCTGCGTCCTGTTGAATATCATACGATACTAGAATTTGAAATTTGAATTTTTGAATTATGAAGCTGCGGTTTTAAGCGATTTTGTGTCGGAAACGATTTGCAGGCATGTATTTGGTATTTAAAGCACGTTTGAGCCTCTGCCGTCCAACTTTTCATTCATTTATTAGTACCCAAAGGTTACACTGTCCCGCTGAATATCGTGTGATATTCGTTGAAATTTTGGTATATCATATTCGCATAAATGTCCCACAGTATCACGTGACATACCGTCCCTTGCACACATTGATCATTTGAGAGCGGTGGTTTGTAAACTAATGTCATATGACATTCGAGTTTTGTCTGTTGACCCAATATAAGTGCCAAATTTTAACGTTGACGTCGAATCAACATGGGACGAACCGTGTCCCGCCTTCCCCGGTTATAACGTGAAGCCCGCATAAGACGGTGGTCCCCATTTTGAGTCCGAATCAATAGGAATCCGTATCCCTAATAAGACTAAGCGGATAGAGTCCCTAAACCCTAATTAGAGTCAGGAATGTCAATTATCCCTACTTGTAGCGCATAAATGACTCCAGGACAAAATAATTTGAGTTCGAAACTTTAAAGCGTACTTGCATTTTGAAAGTGCATTCCTAAGTATATTTTCGTATTATCACTCTAGCTACTGACACAAGACAAACGTTTAATTCAACGGATAATTGCAGTATCGAATATATATATATATATCGGTAACGAAGGGCGGCGGAGCGTGGGTTAAAAATAAATAACACTCCCTAACCCAATAACAAGGGGGTGTTCCCTCTGGAGAGGCCAAATAAATATCAGTCCCCCCTAACTTCTGTATACATTCATGGATTGCAAGCTAAATCTTTCTTCATGTCAGAAATTATTTTGCTGGCCGCAATATATTTCAGAACACTTAATAGAATGGATGTTTTCATTCAACTTTGGGCCAATGTTACATTTAGGGGCGTAACTGTAGATTAACGTATTCCTAAGCCTAAGCATAATGCGATGCAAAAATGTGTTTCTAAGCCTAAGTAAAAACTGTAGTCTAGAATCAAAACCTACTCTTATAGACGCAGCAGAAACCTGGACGCCCCTTAAAGTATTAACATGGGCCCAACTTTGTAAGCCGTTGAGGTTAAACCAACCGTTGGAGTTAAACCAACCGTTGGGATCAAATCAATCGTGGGGGTGAAACCAACCTGTGAGTGAAATCAATCGTCGCCATGAAACCGACTGTTTTAGTGGAACCAACCGTTGGGGTTAAACCATCCGTTGGGTGGGAAAAGTGGAAAATTCTAATGCCTAGATATTTTCTTGGTTAGTAAGAAATATCTGAAGCAAAGGATTAGGTTGAAAAGCGGGAAAAGTGGAAAATTCAAGGGTAGGGCATAGGTTTTGGTTGGAAAACGGGAAAAGTGGAAAATTTTAATGCCTAGATTTATACGCTGGGTTGGTAGGGAAATCTGAAGCATAGGTTTTGGTTGGAAAACGGGAAAAGTGGAAAATTCTAATGCCTAGATTTTTATTCTGGGTTGTTAGGGAAAATCTGAAGCACAGGTTTTGGTTGGAAAACGGGAAAAGTGGAAAATTGAAATGCCTAGATTTTTTCGCTGGGTTGGTAGGGAAAACCTGAAGCAAAGGTTTCGGTTGGAAAACGGGAAAAGTGGAAAATTCAAGCGTAAGGCATAGGTTTTGGTTGGAAAACGGGAAAAGTGGAAAATTTAATGCTTAGATTTACCGTGGCTTGGTAGGGAAAATCTGAAGTATAGATTTTGGTTGGAAAACGGGAAAAGTGGAAAATTTAATGGCCTAGATTTACCTTAGGCTGGTACGGAAAATATGAAGCATAGGTTTTGGTTGGAAAATGGGAAAAGTGGAAAATTTAAAGGCCTAGATTTACCTTAGGTTGGTAGGGAAAATCTGAAGCATAGGTTTTTGTTGGAAAACGGGAAAAGTGGAGAATTTAAAGGCCTAGATTTATATACTTTAGGTTGGTAGGGAAAATCTGAAGCATAGGTTTTGGTTGGAAAACGGGAAAAGTGGAAAATTTAAAGGCCTAGATTTACCTTCGGTTGGTAGGGAAAATCTGAAGCATAGGTTTTGGTTGGAAAGCGGGAAAAGTGTAAAATTCTAATGCCTAGATATTTTCTTGGTTAGTAAGAAATATCTGAAGCAAAGGATTAGGTTGAAAAG
Organism: Enoplolaimus lenunculus; assembly: GCA_030248215.1. Classification (NCBI taxonomy): domain Eukaryota; kingdom Metazoa; phylum Nematoda; class Enoplea; order Enoplida; family Thoracostomopsidae; genus Enoplolaimus; species Enoplolaimus lenunculus. The sequence goes on from JASANG010004032.1 coordinate 71,753, forward strand.
CGGGAAAAATGGAAAAGTGGAAAATTCAAGGGTAGGACATAGGTTTTGGTTGGAAAACGGGAAAAGTGGAAAATTTTAATGCCTAGATTTATACGCTGGGTTGGTAGGGAAATCTGAAGCATAGGTTTTGGTTGGAAAACGGGAAAAGTGGAAAATTCTAATGCCTAGATTTTTATTCTGGGTTGGTAGGGAAAATCTGAAGCACAGGTTTTGGTTGGAAAACGGGAAAAGTGGAAAATTGAAATGCCTAGATTTTTTCGCTGGGTTGGTAGGGAAAACCTGAAGCAAAGGTTTCGGTTGGAAAACGGGAAAAGTGGAAAATTCAAGCGTAAGGCATAGGTTTTGGTTGGAAAACGGAAAAAGTGGAAAATTTAATGCTTAGATTTACCGTGGCTTGGTAATGAAAATCTGAAGTATAGATTTTGGTTGGAAAACGGGAAAAGTGGAAAATTTAATGGCCTAGATTTACCTTAGGTTGGTACGGAAAATATGAAGCATAGGTTTTGGTTGGAAAATTGGAAAAGTGGAAAATTTAAAGGCCTAGATTTACCTTAGGTTGGTAGGGAAAATCTGAAGCATAGGTTTTGGTTGGAAAACGGGAAAAGTGGAAAAATTTAAAGGCCTAGATTTATATACCTTAGGTTGGTAGGGAAAATCTGAAGCATAGGTTTTGGTTGCAAACGGGAAAAGTGGAAAATTTAAAGGCCTAGATTTACCTTAGGTTGGTACGGAAAATCTGAAGCATAGGTTTTGGTTGCAAAACGGGAAAAGTGGAAAATTTAAAGGCCTAGATTTACCTTCGGTTTGGTAGGGAAAATCTGAAGCATAGATTTTGGTTGGAAAATGGGAAAAGTGGAAAATTTAAAGGCCTAGATTTACTTTAGGTTGGTAGGGAAAATATGAAGCATAGGTTTTGGATGGAAAATGGGAAAAGTGGAAAATTTAAAGGCCTAGATTTACCTTAGGTTGGTAGGGAAAATCTGAAGCGTAGGTTTTGGTTGGAAAACGGGAAAAGTGGAAAATTTAAAGGCCTAGATTTACCTTAGGTTGGTAGGGAAAATCTGAAGCATTGGTTTTGGTTGGAAAACGGGAAAGTGGAAAATTTAAAGGCCTAGATTTACCTTAGGTTGGTAGGGAAAATCTGAAGCATAGGTTTTGATTGGAAAACGGAAAAAGTGGAAAATTTAAAGGCCTAGATTCACCTTAGGTTGGTAGGGAAAATATGAAGCATAGGTTTTTGTTGAAAAATGGCAAGAGTGGAAAATTTAAACGCCTAGATTTACCCGGGGTTGGAAGTCAGCGACAACGAAATTTGAGGTGAAAAATGCCAGATCCGGAACCGGAAGTGAACAAAAGTAGCCGGAACCGGAGATGATGCCGCGGGTGAGGTGAAAGCAGGTCGTTGAAATGCTATTTAACTTGTTAATTTTAGCAAATAACTTTTCCCATTTTCCAAACAAAACCTTTGCTTTAGATTTTCCCTTCCAACCAAGGGGAAATCTAGACGTAGAAATTTTCCACTTTTCCCGTTTTAAAAACAAAACCAATGCTTCAGAATTTTCCTACCAACCCAGGGTAAATTTAGGGGTTTAAATTTTCCAATTTTCCCGTTTTCCAACCAGAACTTATGCTGCAGATTTTCCCTACCAACCAAGGGAAAATCTAGGCGTTTAAATTTTCCAATTTTCCCGTTTTCCAACCAAAACCTATGCTTCAAATTTTCCCTACCAACCCAGGAATAATGTAAGCTTTTAAAATTTCCACTTTTCCCGTTTTCCAAACAAACTTTTACACTACAGATTTTCCCTACCAACCAAGGGAAAATCAAGGCGTTCAAATTTTCCTCTTTTCCCGTTTTCCAACCAAAACTTATGCTTCAAATTTTCCCTACCAACTCAGGAATAATGTAAGCTTTTAAATTTTCCACTTTTCCCGTTTTCCAAACAAACTTTACACTACAGATTTTCCCTACCGAACCAGGGAATGTGCAGGCTTATGAATTTTCCACTTTCCACAGCAAAACCTATGCCCGCGATTTTTCCTACCAACCAGTGAAAAATCAGGTCGTCATACAGGAGTGGCTGCGATGCACTCCTGGTCGTAAGTTTTCCACCCTGGAAAAGTGGAAGCCCCTGATCTATACATGGGCCTGGGGTGAAACCAACAGTTTACGTGGAGATACCGGAAATTCTGTTATTTTTATGCTCAAAACTTAGTCGTAAATTAACCAACCGCTGGGGTTAAATTAACCGCTAGGGTGAAACCAACCGCTAGGGTGAAACCCGCTCCTGGAGTGAAGCCAACTGCTGGAGTGAAGCCAACCGCTGGAGTGAAACCAACCGGTAAAGTGAAACCAACCGCTGGGGTTAAACCCGCGGGGGTGAAACCAATCGCTGGGGTAAAACCAACCGTTGGGGTGAAACCAACCGCACCAACCGATGGGGTGAAACCAACCGCACCAACCGTTGGGGTGAAACCAACCGCACCAACCGTTGGGGTGAAACCAACCGTTATGATGAAACCGACTGTTGGGGTGAACTAACCGCTGAAGTGAAACCAACCGCTGGGGTAAAACCAACCGTTGGGGTGAAGCCAACTGTTGGGGTGAAACCAACCGTAAGCTCTGTAAAAGTGGTGAAAGTTATAACTGTAAAATTACATAGCTAACGCGTAAAAAGTGGAGCCAAAATGAAAAATTTCGTGCACTTTCTGTAAGAAGTTTTTTGACCGTAACTTTTGAAGACCACACTTGTTTGCCAAATGCTTTGGCACAAATATTCCCTACGTACCAGGATACCAGTGTACAAAATTTAAACGAAAGAGGTCTGATATTACTTGAGTACCAACATGCGAACTAAACTGAAAATACGCGCTTGAGATACGCGAATCATATATATATGACCGTGTTTAATATACGGTTACTTGAGTACCAACATACGAACTAAACAGAAAATACTCACTTGAGATGCGCAAACCATATATATGAACATAATCATCTTCATATGATTCATATGTAAATGAAGACTGAAAAGTTCTGATGGTTAATGTTTATAGCATTTCACATCAAAAAGTAGAACTTTACAACGAGTCAGAATACGTATATTTTTGCAACGTTAAGTATTTCTGCCAAAGAACAAATGACAAGTTTTAACCTAAGTCATGAAGTTTCCCCGGATCGTAATCAAGAACAGATACGTAATTTTACCGGAAACGATATCCGTTCTGAATCCCTGTGTTCTGTTTTATGCAATCAACTGAAACTTTAATATGTTATTTCATGTTCTTCCTATTTCAGACTACAACTGTAACAGTAGTATAAGCATATTACTATACTTAAGCGTATAGTCAACCAAAAACATTACTCTTAAACTTACTCTTAGGCAGTCCAGTGGAATAAACTCTGCCACAGAAGAACACCGTTTTTTGTTGGTGTCCCTTTCGAGATTCGAACATTTTAATTCTCGATATATGTTTCATCCACACTGCGCCTTTGGCTGCAGGCAACACAATTAGTATATATTATAACTCTACCAATTAGACTCGTGAGGTAATGTATTTGCCAATGAAACTAACAAAACCAGATTGGCAGACTTGAATTCCATCATTTTTAAGCAGTAAAATAATAGTGATTAGTGTTGAGCAATTACCACTTTTTCTACTGGCCGGCGGCCAACCGGACGTTTAATGCACAAATTTTAAAAATCGTCAAGCATTTTTGTAATAGTTTATATTGCTACGTTTATAAGCTATACCTACCAATCGTTTTAGGCTCAGTAGTTCAACAGGAAACGACCTCGTTGCGAAATATATGTCAAGTAAGAACAAGTTTAGTAGTATTCAGAGTACAACCTGCAGTCCGGCTCCGATAGAATTTCTTCCGGGGTTTCCGACTATTTTGGTAGTGAAATTTTGCATATTTTTCCAAAGTTCATCTGTTTGGTGTGTTTCGTTTTAACTTTAAGTGAGATTTCGTAAAAACATAAACGTAGAACCAAAACATTTAACAACAACTTACAAATATTTGCTAAATGTAGCAAAATAAACCTTTCAAATACCTAATTTAGCCTCTCCTTTCCTAATGAAATTCTGGCTACATCCAAACTAAAAATTTCATTTTAAACCAAATGTGGTTTTATTTGAGCGGTTTTACGTTTAGAAAAATATATCAAGCGTTAAAGGATGTTTAGTTTGTTCATTTTAGCAAATGTCTGTAATGTGTTCAGCCGGAGCCGGAGGCAGACCTCCGGTTAATCCTAATATCATACAAGGGTCACAGTTTCGTCTGCGTTTATGAAAAGTTTTGCTGTTTGATCGAATATTGGGTGGTTATTGACGTGAACATTAGAAGATGTACTGGCAAGCAAAGGTTTTGAAATTTCGCACTTATCATTGGTTTTGCTTAAATTATTCGCGTGACCAGATGCAATAATTTGACATACACTCTCTTCATGGTGATAATTTGATGGAGCAATGATGGAAGAACAGTTGTTTGTCACAGGCGCTGAATTATCTTTGAACGATCCAACCGTGCCACTGGAGCGATCTGAAAAGAACGGGTCAGTGGTGAACAAGCTGTCGTGATCGGAAACTGATTTGCATAATTTGTAATGTTCGCTTTTCTGAGAAAGACACGTGCCGAACGATGTTGGTGTGTCAATGATTTTATCATTTCGTGCAGTTGTTGATCCTGCCAGACAATGTCGCCTAGCACTGTCTTGTATTATGTCAGCAGAAGGTTTTGACGCCAACCAAGTTCCAGCAGATGTCGTATTTGATTCATTGCTGTCATTGGAAATGGTTTCTGGTGAGTTGCTTGTGAGTTGAAAACGATTTAATTTGAAGTGTGCTTGTGGTTTATCTCTGGAGGCTGAGCAAACATCAGACCTCTCTGTTCCTCGTCTCCAGGATTCGGTTTGTACGTCTTCGTTCGGTGTTTGCGAGTTCTCATTGTGTTCACTTAACATATTCAAAAAATCTGGTGTACTAGCTTGCCCGGGAATTATGGTGGATTTGGGTGTTGGATCTATGCTGGTAGAACGCCGTTGCTTTGGTTTTAGTTTTTGCAGCAAAGATGTATACGTTGATGATTCAATGTACTGTTTCGTACTGCGGTCCTCCGTGTTAGTTGCTAAATCCCAGTCATAATTGTCGTACTTTTGCTTGTTACTGACTCTGTTAAATAATTTTTTAATCTTTTCTGTTGCAATGTTTGTTCGATGTTTTGTGAAGTTTGTTGATTTCAGTTCACTGGTTTCGTCTATAACTGGTTTTACTTGATTTCGAGTAATTGATGGTATTACGGATTTGGATGGTGCTTCGACTGGGTTCGTTCCCGTTTTGGTCGCGGTGCTGAAATGTAGTTCGTTATCAGATTCTGGTTCAGTCACTTTTATGTCATTTAAGGCTTTTGGTTCAACAGGAATGATTGTTGTGCTATTATTATGGATCGTTGGCTGTGAGAGTTGCGAACTTTTGTTTGATTCAGTGCTGTTTGTTTCTTCAGTGATTTCAATTATCACGTTCGACGTCGAGCTGTTGGCAAATTCTAGTTTTCTACCGATGACACCTGTAGGTTTTCGAAATGTTGGGTTGTTTGGGTCACGCAATCTCTCAGACGGACCTGGCTGACTGGATAGAAGGGCCGCCTGATCATATATATCCTCATGTTGAGGCAAGATAATGTTTGATTTGTCTGGTATGTCTTCAGATATTGAGGCAAACGTTTTAGATTTGTCAAAACCTGAATTCGCAGTTTCGAAAACGTTAAGGTCTGAACAGCTGGCCGTGTTAAATGGTATATTTTGCTGAAAACTGCTGTACGATGTAGCCCGTTGCTTCTTGGTAACTCGAAAATCGCTCTTCGTTTCAACACTGCTCTGCGAATTAGTATTTACTGGTGGCTTTAGGGATTTGTGTTTAAGGTGTGCCACTGGACGTAATGTATGACACCGTCGCAAAATGGTTTCAGATGATTGTCCTCCGGTCGCTGGAGCAGCGAGCAGATGTCCAACTCTTATCGAGCATTCTGCAGTTGAGCTTGGAATTTCGCTAACTATCGCACCGGTATCAATCAAATCTTTGTTAACTCCGTCGAAACTGTGATTATTTTTGGTTGCTGGTCGCATTGATACGTTTTCTCTATTGAGCTTAGCAATCAACGCGTTGAAGGTCTTTAGCCTCCGATAGCGGGTTTCTTCGGTGCCTCTGCTTGAGCTGGATTCACTTACTGATGGTATACTTGGGGTTCGGCCTGTATCATCGTTTAACCACAACTGCCTTATCAATTCTTCAACTAGCTCAGTGTCGGTTTGTGTTTCTCGAGAAATTTTGCTAACAGCTGCTTCGCTCTGAGATTTGATATAAGTGTTGTTCCTATTGTTATCTGAGGGGTTCATTATTGACGTGGTGGTGCTGTTACCTTCGTGTTCAGTTTTAGGTGCAGCAACAAATGTTATGTTATAAGACGATCGAGGTTTCAGTATATTATCGACGTCTGTAACGTTGGACAGTTCGTTTTTACGCGAAGAAAATGGCGATGACAGCTCTTCAATAGTTGATAGTGGGCGCGCATGTTCTGGGCTTCCATGGCACTTGGGAGTTGTCCGATTATAACTCTGTCCCATTTCGTGCTTCTGGCTTGATCTGAGATGTTTTAAACTGTGGCACTGCGTCTGCCAGTGATCAACCGTCAGTGATTTATCAAAACTGGTAGCGCGGCGCTTGGCAGCTGCTTTGCCAAGCAAGGAATCCTTTGGCAGCGGGGACGAGATTCCTTGCAGCTTAGAAAGGCGACGCCGGCAGGGGCTCGGTGAAACGGTATTGGTTCGTCGAATTTGACTCAAATTTTTGCTCGGCGATGCGGAATGGGGCTTGAGCGGTAGGCTTGGTGAAGTTTTTGATTTGAAATTGCTTTTGAGACTGTGGGATGAAAAACATGTTGAGCTTGTTGCTGTCGATTGATCGCTTTCTAGGCGCCTGGAAGTACAAAACATCTGATCAACGTTTAATATACCAAGATAACATGTTAAGGAATCAATGATAGATTTATTGCTATTTTTTGTTTTAGCAAAAAAGTTATAGTAACTGTAACTTTCGAACTGTTCTGTGCAACAATGTTAGTGTTGTATTTGGGTTAATATAAAATGAGCCTAGATTTGTCTGGGATTAAGCGTATTAGGTTTGCTGGGAAACATTAAATATTAAATATTAATGAAAGTTTTATTACGGTATGGCGAGTGTTAAAAGCCGTTACTGCATGTAGCAACGCAGAAATGTTGAGGTTAGAATAACAACTAGACAGCAGGCATGTGTACCTTGCTGAAGGTTTAGTAGAATTATCGATCTGCATAGTATCCCCTGAGTTTCCATGCTGCGTAGCAGGTGTTGCCGCGCTGCTACCAAAATGACATCGTATCGTAGTCGACGTTGCATATGAACTTCGAACGTTTCGATCTGGTCGCCAGACAACAATGTAGACTTTTGGTCCGAATAACAAAACTAGTGCAACAGTCGCGGAAAGACTAAAACTAAATGACATTGTGATTGCTTTGGCGTCTGAACTGAAATATATTGTGACGAACGCTAACCAAATAATGCAGGTTGTATACATTGTGAACCCAATAAATTTTGCTTCGTTAAAATTTTCTGGCAAATTTCGAGTTTTTATTGCGTACAGCGTACAAAACGCGACCAAACAAACGTCCCACCCGTACGGTGCTAGAAATCCAAGCGCTGTGGTGTTACAAGTTAATAGAACGCGTTTGTATCGCGAATAATCTTTGAATGCGTCGGCAGGTTGATAGATGAGTACAGCGACGATGATAACAATTTCAATTGAAATTAAAATTAGCGAAATAATAACTTGAGCACTTGTCGATAAAAATCGTGGTTTTTTTGTGATGATTCGTTTTTTCGAACCAGCTAGAATTCGTGCGATACGGTTAGTTTTGGTGACAAGTGCGGCATACATAAGCGCAAACGCAAGGCCAGGCACCGTTCGAAGCAAATAGCAAGTTGTCTTTGATGGTTTGAGGACGATTACAAATGTAGTTGAGTAACATAGCATGGTGCCGACTGAAATGGCCACACTAAATCAGTTCAACATTTACCCAAACGAATGTGTATAATGCGAACATACAGCGGAATTCATGCTAAATATTAAGTCTTGGCCTCGAAAATAATATGGCTTGCCCAGGCTATAACCTTTTGTGGAGTTTAGTCGCTGCACCGTATCTGATCCTATGCTGCAAAATACTGAAGACAGATACTGGGGTTTTCAATTCATTGTGTGCTCGTATGGACATTAACCGTATCAGAATCCATTTTACATATGCAACTGAAGGCAAGAGATATGTCAACTCTGTTAGATTTTGCCACGTAATCCTTTTTATCATTAATCGTTTCTATTTTTAGTGCTACAACTTGTTTTATTAATTTACAGATTACAGACATGAGTTCAAAACATACCGAGTATCATGTAGCTTAGTTCACGTGTTGTTGATTTGACTACCGGTGTTGAATTGTATCGCATGAATATTATAGTAACAAAAATACTACACACGAGACCGATGCACGCGATTCCAATTGCAACAATTGCTTCCCAACTGTTCATACGTAAATATTCAACTTCTAAATCGACGCATCCTAAAATTAGACTTACAAGATACAATTATAACTTGTCTGATGATATAAGAATTAAAGATAAACAAACTGATATCATGTCTAAAACATATTAGCATTAATGGAAAACTTAGTTTGAAAATAAAGTAATCAAATGCTAATTTGTATCGACTGCTAGTATATTGTGATTTCAAACCGTCAAAAAAGGTGTCGTTGAATACCACAAACATTGGTTTACCTACGTTTAAGCTATGGAAATGTGTTCTGCACAGCCAAAATTGAAGACCGTGCAAATCCTGGAGTGATCGAGACCGAAGTTCACTGAACGAATGTTGGCGCTGCACCATGACTGTCATAGTCGTTGCATGCAACTGGTTAGGTACATAAGTAAAAATTGTCAAACCATACCTGTTTTTATATCGTTTGACCATTGTCCAGGCGCGCACGCTATACACGTAAATTCATCGGCCAAATATTCTTTTTCGTTACACGGTATACACGTCCAACAGCATTTGACAGCGTGAAGTTTCTGAAATGCATTCGACTTGTACACGATCAGATACTTGATATTTTATAGAGCTGTGTCTGATATCTTTAACACTGGGGAATAGCAAAGAAGTGTGAAAATGACAGCTCGTTCACTGCTCTTAAACAATGTAAGTGATTTAAGGCCGCTAGTCAGTGGATATTATTAAGCAGCAACTCCATTGCAGCAGCAGTTTGCTACAAGTCCAGGTCGGCATTTTTACTTTCTTACACCAGATCTAGCATTGTCATTTCACCTTTTATTGACAAGTGTACTAGTTCTGCATTAAAATAATATTGTGCACTTTACCTTGCGTTCATTGAACTGACACGGCAAACTACAAACACTAATGGGCGATTCAGATTCATTGCTTCGATATTTAGTGTAATACTGAACTGCAGCTGTAAACCGAATTGCCAGCTCTGGTTTCAATTTGCTGTCACGACCGGTTGAGCCAGTTGCATTGTTCGAACTCCATTCACCAACTTCGCCAACTTTGACATACGCATATTTACCGTGTCGCAGCTGTTGATAGTTGATAATGTCATACCTAAATATTAACAGGTAAACTACGACCATATAAAACAGGTACTCGAAACAAATTCTGAACGTCAGCTTAGCAAGTCACTAAACCAGGCACCCTTAAAATTCTGGCGTTTCGGTGTATTGCAACCGTGAAATGTTTGTAATGCTGTTCAATACTAGTCGCATAAAGAAGTTTCCAAAAAATTTGTGTTTTCCGACAATTGCATGAACTATAAAACCAAAACCTTCTAAAAGGTATTTATGTAACTCGGCAAAAGCAGTCTTAATTATTAACAAAGTATAATACCAGTACCAACTAAAAGTTATATTAACTAGCAACATACCTTGCCGGTGGGTCACCTTTGTTGTCAAAATACATTTCATTTCCGTGTTCCGCGTCACCGAACCTTACGTTTAGCATGTATTTGTTGAACAATTCTGTAAGTTTAAGTGTTTGACGCATTGTATGCCGTGGTTAACGATTAACCTATTACCCACTTTTTTAACTGAAATTAAACAAGGGTCGCAAGGGTAGAATGGACTAAACAAGAGTTAAATGGGGTTGTATTCACAAAATAAAGATTGAATATTAAGAGGTTGAATAGCCTCGTACTTAAGAAACGAGGGGTGAATGGGCTGTGGCGCCAGATACAGCACACCAGTCAACTTTTGCGCCTTGAGTAAAAGTAATCTGTGTCAATGTTTCTCACTGGTTGATGAACCGTTCGTTTCGGTTCATTTCAAACGCGGTATTTACACCAAACGGAGCATATTTAGTAAAAATTTCTACCTGAGCCGTTAATCGGCAGCATCGCACGGCATAATCCTCTACCGATGTAGTTTGCGCAACGATTCTTGTACATCTGATCGAGCGCACGTGCAACTGTGTAAAGGGAATCGCGAACTTGGCTCAGTTTAGTGTCTTCTTTGTAGTTTTTAATTTGCATATTGCTGTAATCTACAATTCGTACGAAACAAATGATAAATTGGTGACTTGAGCTCGTTTTAGCTTAATTCCAACATGCTCACATTTGTAGCTGCCGCTTCCAAAAAGGCTGCTATTCGTTGGTATATCTTGGATGAGACAATTATGATTGACTACTTAGACGGCGTAGACCGCTGCTGGTTAGGTCGTGAATGTGTGATAATATGATGCAGCCGAATCAGCGTTCGCTAGTATTTTTGCTGTGATCAGCTGTGTTTTGCGACTTTCGCTTAGGACTATGCTGGCAGATCACTATCTATTGCGATTGGCGATTTCCCGAGTGGGTTACTTTTTATATATGTACCCAAATGCTTGCAGGTTATTAACTCCCCATGTGCGACGACTCTGGGCGACCCTTCCTCGAGGCGAGGTGTTTTCCTTCTAGCGTACGCGCCTTCTTAATTTATCTTTTAATTTTATACGTGCATCGTTTCCTATTAGTCTCTATAATGCATACTGTTGATTAGAAAAAGCTTTATTTCACTTCATAAAAACAAGTTTCATAAAGTATACTTGTAAAGATGAAAAGAAAACCTTGTGAGCAGGCTGCAGGGTACTTCTTTCGACTTGCATCTCGCAAACTGCAATTGAATTGCTGTTCCCAGTATTCGGCAAACCACGGATTTCTAGAATTGGTGATCTGAAATTTTTCATAAGTGCAAAATGATAAGTTTATGATGTGTATATAAAATAAAACCACATCACGAAATGTCGCGAGAAACGTGTTTTTATATCAACACTGCAAAGTTTATTGATTATATATGCCATAAACCAACCTTTTTTGGATTGTTTCGTAATTTCGCATTCAACCTATTTCCACGTTAATGCAGCATTCACCGTAAAAAATTTCACTGCGGCACCAGGAACGACATGATGTAGGGTTAACGAGCGGCAATTTTAAAAATTGCCACTCGTTGATCCTACCATACCACAAATTTTACATCTAACACTCCCTAGCTCGTGTCACAAAAAATTTTGTGACACGAGGTAGGGTAGGGTTAGCGCAAAATTTGCGCTTATATATATTTATATTTCTTACACACAAATTGTTATTACTTATATTATTTATCTAAGTCAGTTGTATTTTCAAACACGTAGGTCGACACATGCTGTTTGTATTTATTTTGGATATGTGCAGTGGGTGTCCTGGTAAGTGTTATCCCTACCCCAACTCATGTCAAAATTATTTTGTGACAAATTGCCACTCGTTAACCCTACGTCATGTCCTTGCCGGTGGCGCAGTGAAATTTATAGTGAATGCTGCATAATATTCCATCCATATTTTAGTGTTTACGCACTCTATGCTTTGATCAGTTTATTAAAATCTTTAGATTGTAGATTTGTTTCTAGTGTGTGAAACAAAGAAATCGTTTTATGATTTTACAGTTTGAAGTATTAAACTTTTGACTTCTAGTGAATTCGGTTTATTGGGTTTACTTTCAAAAGAAAAGTTTTAGATAAAAAATCTGCCGTCTGCTTACAGGGTTAAGTGCTAAAAATCGGCTTCGAAATTCAGGAATCGAAGGAGAATGAATGCGCAGAGACATCGACCCAATTGCCACATCACTAACGCCAGCGACAACATCATCACGATCTGCCCAGCTTTCGCTATAAGAACAAACCAACGAAAATAAAGATTTCTGGTTTGCAGAGATATAACTTTTAAGCCCAATTGGACTTAACCGAGTATTGTATTTGAACGGTAAAGCCTTTCGCGAATAAAACTACTTTAAATTTGATTTTTAGGCGCTTTTTCTTGGACAAGCTTTCTTATATTGGTAATTTTTTATTGATACGTATTTTATATTTTATGTATAGATTTAATGGTAGCATTGGTAACGATTCGAAATAACAACAACCTTGTTTCACCTTCCAATCCATTGAAACAACGCTTCTTCGGAATTGTGCGGTAAACTGTTCCGGTAGCGTTTGAGAGCGAGAAAAATCTTACGGACATCGTCACCGAGGCAGAAACAGATAACAACCTGAAGCCGTTCGAGGCAATGAAATTACAAAAATCATGGTAATTGTATACAACGGGTTCTGGACAAAATCATAGGCCTGAGCCAAGAACCTTGAGTATCCTTGGTGCAGGTTCAGTTTATAACGTTGCGGGTTCAAGTTTATTTAAGAGGAGGATTACTCAAGTCGAATTAGTTTTAATGGTTTGCTGCCGTATGAATACAGTAAATCAAATGTTTAGACGAAAATTTTTAACCTTTGGTTTTGAAGTTTTTGTCTTTTTTGACAGCATTGAAATGATTTCGTCAAATTCTTGATTGGTCGAGTCGCGTTTGATCATTTCTCGCGGTCCCAAACAGACAGTGTCGTCGCCTTCCGCATGCTCCACCAACGCTTCGAACCCTTTTTGGCCATAACTGCCTGAAATATTACTCGATGTTGATCCACGGACGCTAAGATTTTATATTGGCGAGCAATGACTCTAATGTCGTAGGTGTCAATGCTCCCTTTCGGATTTTTGGACAGGGCCTTTCAGACACTGTTTCAGTTCCCAATACAACCTCCCTTTCGAAGTTGTTGTGGAACGTAACCTAACCCGATCCAAAATCCTGCTCTGAAGGCTTAAGCCGCCAATTTAGCTTCGATTTCGATAATACCGGATATTCCGTTTATTTTTATACTCAGGTTTGCTGTAAATTACGTATAAATGATGTAATTTTTTATAAATGACATGCTGCAATTGTTCCACTGGAGACAAAGAATAATGAAATTCACCCAAAATCTGCAAAATTTTGGAATCATGTTTGCATGCCTCGATTTATTGGCAGAAAATGTAAAAACTCTTGAACCTCTTGCATATATTTTAATATCCGTTTTCGTTTATTTTGATCACTATATTCGCTGATGTTTTATTATTCTTACTATCTATTTATATCATTGATGTCACACATGTGTTTTCATTTAATCCGTATCTTAAAAATGTTCACAAACAGATGCTTAAATTTTCCAAGATTTATCACATGCTTCAAGTCAATGTCTTTTTGCACGTGAGAACTTCAAATCTGTACCCTTTCACAATACTTGAACCTGCAAATTGTCATTCCAAAAAATTTCCCTGTTATTAAGGTTTCAAAGCATATATACCTTCGGAGTAAAGCACAGACACGTAGCTCCAATTGAAATGTTTTACAATATCGATAAACGCCCGCGCTTGCCATGAATCAGATGGTACCAGTCGCATATAGTACCGGTAGTCCCGGGTACTACTGAGTTCGGTGCTCGTTGCCGAATAACCGACTTGTGGAATTGAAAATATTTGTAGTAAATTGTGAACCGCTTTCGAATTGTCTGAACTGCCTGGGCCGATCACTGCGACCAATTGGGAATATTTGTTTCTTGAAATTGAAAAATGTAAGTTTATTTATAGTTCAATTCGTAGTATTTAAAAACAAGCGACTTTCATACTAAAAAGCGTTAAAGTATTGTAAATTTAACAAGCTGAGTTGTGCAACTTTAAGATCTCTCAAATTTCGTGACAAAAATTTGATTTTCCCACAGTAACATTTCTTGACAATTAAAATTCAACACTAGCTGGGTTGTTAAACCAAATTTCGGCTATCTTCGACTGAATCCCGTCGAGAAACTGTTCCAACATTAGATTCTAGGCTCAGATAAAAGCACATATTGTTACCCTCCGGTTACACCATGCTTCTCAATGTTATCCTATACGAGAACCGCAAATTTACCTGTTCTGTTTTCGATCAAATGGTTTTTGCATTTCGCAACTTTTTCCTCGATTATCTCCCGTTGACGACTTGCTTAGATCCCAGTGGCCACTTGCTCCACTACTCACACTTGCATCGATTGTTCCGCGCAACAACTGAATCGTTTGCTCGACGGCGACTCGTTCTTGCCAGCAAGTATCACGAATTTCAATGCCAAGTCGAATCTGAGGCAACAGCTCACGGTTTTGGTTGATTTCATCCAATGTATCCAGTGCGATTTGAGTTCGTTGTATTCCGTATTCTGGCCATATTGTTTGACAATTATTTTCATCGTTTCGATGTATTGGAAACAGCGCACCAACTATGACGTCACCCGCCTCGTAGTGTACTTGTTGTGAAACATCTCCAGTTGTTATTTTTGTTGCATTTCCGGTTCCGCCACTGTTTGGATATCCGTATCCGGTTCCGGCTGCAAATTGAGTGGAAAGTGTAATGTTTGGATTTCCGGCGGACGATGATAAGTTGGTGGAAAACAACGGTCCCGGATAGCGGTTCATTACTGTTCGCATAAAAATGAGCATAAATTCACCAACTGACACTGACATTTTTGCCGATTATATATTTTGGAGCTTGGATAGAAAAATTTGGCGAATTATTTTAGTTTAGTTATTTGAGCGATTGGTCTAAAAATTTTGACATTAGAAGGCAAAGCGTTTAGTTAAGTCTACTGATTGGTACGAATGTATACATTTTTGGGTTAGGCTTGCAAGCAGCTTTGCGCAAATAGTGTAAAATGCGTAGAATTTGCCAATATATTACTAGTATGTATTGCGCAGTACGAAATCACTATGAATTTTCACGGTCGAAAGGTGATTGTAACCGCTTCTTATCCGATGTTGGCGGGGTTCGAAACTTAGCTTGAAGTTAGATCACAGATAAAATAGTAATTTTTGGAATTGTCAGGGTGAAATCACTTTTTCGCACGTCTTTGTTTTTTGTCGAAATTTCTCAAGTTTTTATTCCAATATTGACACCTTAAGAATAGGTGCGGCTCCTGAGTAACTTCTAACCGTACTGACTAAACTTATAATATGACTCTGAGAAAATACATTTGGATAAATATCAAACATGAAGTCTAAATTCCCATGCTAAAGTTTAGGTACCTGTTACCAAAAAAACATAACGTGATATTTTAACCTAATTATACTAACGCACAAAAGTCTAACTTTCAGAAAACACAAGCCCAAACGTGATCTTGTTGTCTGAGAGTTTTCCGCGGCGGATCAAACAGCTTCTAAAACAGGGGTTGCGCACGATATAACAGCGTAGAAAACTCTCGAGCGAGAAGCAAAACGGCATTTTTTTTGCGAAACGTTAACACAAAAATCTTTGATTTGATCCGAATTTGAGGGCTAGGGCGGTGTGGCCTCTCTCGTATCTGACAATTCGGTGGCTTTGCACGTTTTCTAGAAATTACGAAAAGCTAACAATCAATCAAACACAGTGTCTGCATGTATCGCTAGTTTATTTGAAACATTGTTTGTGGAGGCTGTTCTGTGAGTCCCCGTACTGTAGTGACCCGAAGAAGAGGGGGGTAATAAGAGAGGGGTCCACATATTGAGTCCCAATCAATAGAAGTCCCTTAACCCTAATTAGAGTCCATAATTGTCAAGTAATCCTAATTGTAGCGCATAAATGACGCCATGATAAAATCATTTGAGTTTAAATCTTTAAAGCGGACTTAAATTTTGAAAGCATTGTAGTGAACCGAATAAAAGGGGGGACTGATATATATTTGGCATCTCCAGAGTGTACCCCGCTGTTATTCTATTACGGACTTGTATTTGCTTTTAACCCGCCCTTCGTTTACTGGTGTATATCCGGTATTGCAACTATCCGTTGAATGAAACGTTTATTTGTCTTGTGTCAATAGCTGGCCCATGTATAGAACAGGGCCGGATCGTTTTCCGGAGGGGCTATAATAGAGTCAGTTTAAAGTTCAGACTATTTTTTTTGCTTAGGCTAAGGCTTTTAGGCTTAGACTTAGGAATATGCTTATTGCTTATGCTACTTTTCAGGCCTGTTCTATACATTGGCCCAATATCTTGACCGATAATGCAAGGTTATACTTAAGAATGTACTTTCAAGGTCCTGGAGTCATGCCATTTATGAACTCTAGTTAGGGTTTAGGGACTCTATCCGCTTACGAACTCTTATTAGGTATACGGACTCCTATTGATTGTGACTCAAAATGGGGACGCTCCCACGTATTACCCCCCTCTCATTCTGATCACTACAGTACATTCCTAAGTATAACTTTGCATTATCGCTCAAGCTGTTGACACATGGCAAATAAACGTTTAAAATTCAACGGACATTTGCAGTACCGGATATATTTCAGTAACGAAGGGGGCGCAACGTGGGTTACAAATAAATAACAGTCCGTAACCGAATAACAGTAGTTACCCACAGGAAAGGCCAAATATATATCAGTCCCCCTCTTATTCGAATTACTACAGTATGTTCGTGCAGAGGGTACGCAACTGAGACAAGCAAGTAGGTAGGTTTCAGTCAAATTTGAACACTTCAGTATTTAAACAATGCCATATTCATAAATTGTTCAAAAAATTTCATTCAGTGAGCAAGATGTCAATCTCTTGTACAATAAACATGCATTCTGCTGCCTCTTTGACCGAACGACAGGACATGCTGGAAGTTTATACTTCCAAAATTCATATATTGGATGATTATATACATTGCAAAAAATGGCGAGTAACGAAATAGGTTTTTCGGGACTACACAATCTGAGTCAAATCTGACTACGCCAGAGTCAAACCTGCGACTCAGTGAATCGAATTTGACTCTAGCGGAGTCGAATTTTGACTCAGACTTGTGGAACATTTTGGTTGTTAATAAATTTTGCGGGTATTAAATGAGTATGTTCGTGTTAAGTTTTAACCCTTTCTCACGTGAATATTTTCTATTTCCCCTGAGACCTACTTTTATGCTAGGATTCGAACTGCAGTGACTGGAGTGGGAGGCGTACACCATCACCAATCAGCTATAGGAGCTTGACGCTCGAGTCCGAGGGGGCTTACCGTCTTGTGGTGATTTAGTTCTATGCATACGTGTTGCAATTGTTAAACACGGTACGAAATATACTATTTAACGTATATACACTGCGCTTAGTTGCCTATAGGCAACTCAATGTGAGAGGGGGTTATAGATAGTAAACTGAAAATTTGTCGCTTAACCCTTTCTCACATGGATATTTTCTATTTCTCCTGGGACCTACTTTTATGCTAGGATTCGAACTGCAGTGACTGGAGTGGGAGGCGTATACCATCACCAATCAGCTATAGGAGCTTGACGCTCGAGTCCGAGGGGGCTTACCGTCTTGTGGTGAATTAGTTCTATGTATACGTGTTGTAATTGTTAAACACGGTGCGAAATATACTATTTAACGTATATACACTGCGCTGAGTTGCCAACAGGCAACTCAATGTGAGAAGGGGTAAAAATTGGCCTCTTGTATTTTAGTGTGTCCCTGCCACCGCGATAGCCTGTGTATTACTATTGGTGTCTTTCTCAGCTTAGACACTTATTATAAAGAGGCATAAACTTGTAATCTGATATATAATGATTGCAGTTTTATACTAGTGGTGTCGGTACGACACATAAACACTAATTTGTGGGCATCACGCTATAGCAATTCTACGAACGGGGCTAATGTTAATGATGGAAATTATGGCGGTATATTGAACTTAGTAATAAAAGAAACAAGCGGCCCATGAAAGGGTAACCGAGACTGGGCGCACACGTCCCAATCTTTTAAAGTTCAATTTGACCCTTGAAGCGTGAACATTACTGGCAACAAAAATATGGTGCGTATGGGACTAAGTATGCTCTGTGTTCAAAAGATAGAGTCAAGAATAAGTTTGTGTTTTCGACCAACTCCCTGTTTACGTGGTGTTGTCCGAGGTAAAATTGTCACATTCATATTTAACTTCAAACCTTATACTATTCAAATTGTAGAATTGTTGGTTTGTATTTTTACAAATCATGCAGATTCTGTGTTCCATGTTTTGACTAAGTACTTCTCATAGAGGGGGTAGCCAAAATCAGAAAAGCAACGCGCGCCAGTACATTTCATGCCAAACATCTTATCTTAAGTTGCAACATTGATGCATCCGGAAATTTCTAAACGGGGGGCGAGATGTAGTAGTGAAAGACTAACGAGCGAGAAGTGAGACGCCATAAACCTTAATACAAAGCATTGGTTTTGATGTTTGTCGGAGGAAGTCTAAGCTGGTGTGACACCCTTGCATTAGCCAGTGCATTGTATTAATCCAATCAGTAATCTTGCAACAGAATCACCGCAAGAAAAGAAACAGGATTACCGCAAGAATACCTACTGGCAAAAATTAACAGGAAAAGTTTATCTCGACCTATGTGATGAGCTCAGGCTGGAGGTTTTAAACTACGCCAGGTCCCAGGCAGAACCCGCTCGCTTGCTAACTTTGTTATTAACGTCTTAATCATTATATATACATAATTTGTGGTCTTAATATAATTATACCGTAATTTACGCATGATGTGTAGCTTGAACATATATATGTACACCACATTGAGTGCCAAATTGCAAATATATACATTCTGCATTATGCGTGTTGTGTAACCGAATATTGCTACTTGGAAAATAGGTTTCCCTCTTAACACAGATTATAAAAGATAGGATTAGCGTCAAGAGGACAATGGTGGTAAAAACTGGGGTATTTCAAACCGAAACTACGTTCCACGTTCCAATTTTTTTTACAAAAATTTTGCAACAAATTTTTGTTGAAGAAGGCTGAGCGCGAAGTCAAACAAACTGCAATTAGACCAAAAAATTTAAAGAAAATGCATTGTAAAATATACATCCCAAAAATTTTACTTTCTAAGAGACGACTTTCAGGACGTCTCAAAAAGTATTAGGTTTTTTCGGATAGCTCCAGGGAACCAACTTGCGTATACTAATTGTTTACGTGGAGGAACACACTAAGTACGCATACTTTTTTTGAAATGTTTGGGCAGATTAAACTCTCCGCAATACATGGTCTTGTCGTTCTCAGGCGCAAGTACTTTGTGTTGATGATGGTAAACGCCTTTCATCCAACCATTCAATAGCGTATGTTTTTCACATTAACTCTTAAAGGTTTGGCACAGGTAAAAACTGTCAATTTTTTACCCGTGTGATACAAATCTTTACCCGCAGGTATATCCACGTCTAAAACGTTAATCCGACACGTGTTTACCCGTTAGTAAAGTCCCACTAACAGCATTTGTTGTTGACTCATCATTATTAATTCGTGCTATTAATGCGAATGCCAGAAATCTTGCAACACAAACAAGCATGCACAAAACGCGAAAATGATTTTGGTTTTTTACATTCGAAAGTTCAAAATCTACAAAATTGTATGTTTTCCGTTTTCATATCTATCCGAAATGTTTCTGGCATTGCACACAAAATCTGAAAGGTTTTTTTCTGATATTTAAGACAATTTTTCTAAAAATAACTGGAAAACGTTTATTTTCAGACTTTATTTCAAAACTTTTCTGCAATCTTTTCTGTTATAACAGAAATACTTTTCAAGTGCACCTTGCTAATTATATTTCTTAAATGTGAGAAATTTTTTCTAAAATATCAGAAATATTATTTTGAGTATGATCTTCACAACTTAAAATTTATAAAAATAATCATCCCTAAATGTATTAAAACTGATATCATTACGGCAACAACATATTGTAACCGGCTGCTGCACTTCAGCAACCTAATTATCCTTGCAATCTGCCGCAAAAGCAAACCCACAGCTTGGAATTAAAGTACCTAACGTTAGGGGAGAGGGGAAATATGTTTCGAGCGAGATAACAGAAATCTACAAAACAAACAGACCATTATTGAAAACTTTCGTTTTTAGGTACCAAAACAGTGACAGACGACGTCCTTTGGCTCTCCGAAATTAATGCCTAATGGCAGAAGCTGCCCCTAAATCCCATAGCTAAATCCGAGCATAAAATTGGCAAACAACAGCGATCATTACCAACTATCATTTTATCTGATTTGAGCAAAACTTTTCCTCTCTCTCAACGTCCTGCAACGTATTCAATCTCCTGATTAGATTACAAACTTGAACCCAAAATATTTTCTAATGAGGCTCTGCTTTGATACTTGATTATTACCATTTGGTTTTCGAAAATTTGGCGAATACCAAAATATGTTTCATATCTGCTAAAGGGTCATGAATATACAAGAAGTTACGCACAATGTTTTCGACGCTTTTGCCTAGCGTAATCCAAACGCAAGCCAATCATACAGTGAAGGGCCAATGTGAAGAACAGAGCCGTGGATTAAGTAAAAGCATATGCCTAAGCCTAAGCCTAAACTTAAGGGTAAGCGTACTAATAAGACTAGCCTAAGTTTAAGCAAAAAATAGTCTAAAGCTTAAAGCTTTACTCGATTGCAGTCCCGCTAAAAACGGCCCAGTCCGATCCTAATTTTGACATGAGCCCAGTGGCGCACCTACAAATTTCGGAAGGTGGAACGTGCACCGTAATGGCATCCAGATTTTTACGGAAAATTTTGGAGATGGTAATTTACAAGGTGAATTTATAGGTGGATCGAAATATATAATAAAAATTGTGCGAGCAGAGCGAGCGAAAATGTAACCGCATTTTTGAAGTCGAAACTCAGAATGCTGACATTTTACTTTTAAATTGGCTTGATTACGAGCCACAATTTAAAGATTGGACGAAAGTGTTCGCCCTCTGCAAATCTAAACCTACTTACGATATATGTGTGCGGGTGTATTAAAAAGCCAAAACATGCATACTTAATTTAGACATTGTCCCGACGAATTTTTGAACTGGCATTGTTTTTATTGCGCTGTAAATTTCAATGAGTTGATTAATCAATTCAGATAGTGAGTTTGTTATTTCTGAATTAATATCAGTAAACATTAACTAACTCTGAATTGAGTTGATTCTCACTCTGGGTTGAGTTGACTCTGGGTAAGTTGATTAATTAACTCAGAATGAATTGAATGATCTCAATATTCTGAGTTCTGATAGTCCTAAATCAGACTGAGTGATTCAACTCATTCTGAGTTAAAATCAACTCACTGAAATTTACAGTGTTGTGTTTAATGCAACAGCATTGTCCAAATATGTATTATGCAATAAAATGCAACGTAGAAAACTTAATACAAAACAATCATATATTGATCATGAGTATATACCTCAGATATTTATCAATTGTGTTAAATACGTCCTGAAAACAGTTGCAAATATATTTTTGCTAATTTTAAATTTCATTTCACCATTACCAGTGGGTAAAATGAAAAGGGTTGTCTGGTACTAGTGTTTTACAACTAAGGAAGTAGCTTGTTGTTGGTTCAGAATAAAACTCTTCATAAAATCGTGCACCGAGTCAAAATATATATCGGAACTCGGAAAATCTAAAAGGCAAAAGAAAGATAGAATCAAATTTTAAATGCATTTGCAGTTCATAACACAGGCCACAGACAGACTTCTGATATCAGCCGCGAGGCGAAACGTTAATTTGGAACGAATACTATTTTGTAGAATACAAAAAGTTTTTATGCTTTCACGAACCATAGCTTTCCCATGATACAACTTGAGTTTGTTTTTGGTGCAAATGTTTGAAAAAATGTATTTTAGAAGGTTTTGGATATAAAATTGAAATGAGAACGTGAAAAGTTGTCAAAATTTGGTTATAAAATATTTCAACAACGGCAATCCAATCGCTTTTTCCGGACTCACGGCACCAAGAAACAAAACTAGTTCAAATTAAAATTAAGAATGCAAAAATTAAACTGTGATTTTTCATGTGCGCTAGCATGTATTTTTGACATAAGTGATTAATTAATAAGCTGTCAAAATGAAGCTAAACCCAGTATAAAATTACGATTGAACGTATACGTAATATGTTATATATACAATATACGTATATATATTTATATATATATCTATATATAAATAGAAATATAAATATATATGTGTGATATCCGAAAATTGTACTGTAGGGACCATATAATTTTTTACAGAAAAACTTTCTGACTGTGAAAATTGTAAGGTAGGACCTTACCATTTTATTACAAAAATATTTCTGACACCCCCTTTTCTGAATCCGCTAGTTTCCTCTTTCTCACCAACCGCCATAAAGTAGACCAAAAATTTTGACGTTATGTTTTTGCTTGGGCTTAAACTTAAACTTTGCTTTAGACTTGTGATTTTTACGCTGAGGAGGCTTAAGCTTTAGGAATATGTTTTGGTTGTTACACTGCGAAAAGTAATATTTTTCCATATCTTCAGGACCCGCTCTCATCTTAATATATAGCTACAGAATGCCGATTTGGCTCCTCATTACCTTCCCTGGTAATTTCAATTAAATTTCAATTTTTAAGTCTTTAATGTATACCTTCACTTTTTGAAAGTTTGGTTTTCTTCGCACAGGTTGACAGCTACGGCGGTCTGATCTGTGTTTTTAACAACTCAAGATTTCAGCAACAATATGAAAACATTAAAACTTTAAAGTATTATTATATTAATTACATATTTGGTCAGGTTTTATGGTGTATTATTGATCCGAAACTGCGAAATTCCATTAACATAAATTAAAACTAACTGTTGTAGTACTTAATGCTGAGTTTGAAACAGTATCCAAATTTGACTGTTCTTCGAATTATATTAGACTGGCGGAATATATTTAATCAGTTTAGAGACTATTAATGTGTCGAGCCAGAACAACAAATAATTTGTTTTAACCGTTTGTAACACGGTATCATTCCAGCACATGTAATTGTTTAACCTTTGACCAAGCGAGTCAAAGCAATGGAGCTCTTTGTATTGTCAGCGCCAAATATACATCTTCATGCTTTGGTAATGGTAAAAAAATACAAGTTTTCTCAGAAGCTTCTATACTGCCAAAAATTGTACTTATCTGTTCTAAACGGTTTTGGACAGATTCAAAGGGCGCATCTAAATTCGTTATTTGAAAGCGGACAAACGTGCGTTTGAAACATTTTCTGTAAATTCTTTAATCGCATGACTCGCTAGTGTAGAAAAACGCTAAACTTTTTCTGCCAAGAATGCAAACTAATACTTTTGACACGAATCCTAACAGTCTGATGACTGAGCCTCCGCGTTAGCTCTACAGTTAGGTTAAAGATTCATACATTATTTAACTAAACTTATACTGTTCTTTATGTTAGTTTATTGTTGGATAAATACGTTTAAAGCCATCGCATATAAAAAAATCGACGGCCGAAAAACTTTGTCAGCCTCCGTTTGCTGCTTTAATTTAATCAAGTAGTCAAAAACAGTTTCATGCAACTAAAATCAGAACCGCTTCAGGTGTATAAAATATGCGGCAAAACTTATTTTGAGCTAAAATACTGATATTTATGTAAATTTTTATTAAATGCAAAATAACGCTCACATTGCTGCAGTTTTTGGTGGAATATTAACTGGGTTGCCGAGAGACATGATTCACGTTGTCGACGTATATACTAGAGAATTTTTACGGTTTCACAGCCTTGAGGATAAGGTCAAAGTCAAAGGTGTTCAATATCATAATTATAACCGGCATGATAAAATTTTTGCCTGCCAAAACATAATCTGTTATGCTTGAAATCTGTACTTCTAAAACCTATAACTGAATTATTGTTTCCACTAATTGCAGTTAAGAGGTTTGTGTGCATGTCTTCCCTTCAAGTTTATAATTTCTAAAATCCAGCTGATTTCAGTATTTTGCCTCTTCGGAAAAATCGTTTGACGTCTCGACCGTGATCATCGGGTGAGACATAGACAGGTGAGGCCCATCGGATCTGTGTGATTACAGGGCGGCCCAAAATAGGTCGTCCTTTTTCGCCTGAACGAACCTAGAAAAATACGGCACATAATGCAGTTGCAGTTCGTTGCACTGAGGGCATTTTTCTACAATTATATCGCATAAAAAAGTTGAACTGTTTTTAGTTAAGCTTTCGAAGCATCTATCCTTCCCTTTGGACAAAACAGCCGTGATCTACTGTAGTGACCCGAATAAGAGCCGCTGGGGTAAATTGGTCCCCATTTTTAGTCCCAATCAATAGGAGTCCGTATCCCTAATAAGAGTCCGTAAGCGGATAGAATCCCTAAACCATAATTAAGAATAAGAGGGTGTGGGGTAATAAGAGGGGGTCCCAATTTCGAGTCCCAATCGATAAGAGTCCGTATCCCTAATAAGAGTCCGTAAGCGGATAGAGTCCCTAGTCCTAATTAGAGTCCATGAAGGTCAGTTCGAATCTTTAAGGCGTACTTCAATTTTGAAAGTACATTCCTAAGTATAACCTTACATGATCGCTCAAGCTATTGACGCAAGACAAATAAACATTTAATTCAACGGATAGTGGCAGTACCGGATATATATCAGTAACGAAGGGTGGCGGAGCGTGGGTTAAAAATAAATAACAGTCCGTAACCGAATAACAAGGGGGTACCCTATGGAGAGGCCAAGTAAATATCAGTCTCCATCTTATTCGGGTCACTACAGTAGAGTACGTAAATGTCAATTATTCCTAATTGTAGTGCACAGCATACTTAACTTTGAAGGAGCATTCCTAAGTATGAACTTGCATTTTTATCGTTCAAGTTTTTGATACAAGACCAATAAATATTTAATTCAACGAATAATTGCAATACCGGATATATCAGCAACGAAGAGAGGCGGAGTTCGGATCAAAAATGAATAACAGTCCGTAACTGAATAACGGGGTGTTGCTCTCTCGAGAGGCCAAACGAATATCAGCCCCTCTCTTATTCGGGTCCCTACAGTACCCTCGCAAGGGGGATGTAGCACGGTTTTCATTTAATTGATCCTTACTATTCGATATTAAAATTAAAACTTACAATTTCATAACTTTCATCATTGTGCAATGAGTTTGTGTTTGCCAGATCCGAAACAGTAAACACTCGCGCGTCGCTAATTATTGCCAAAACGCAACTGAAAATCACAAAAGTTGCTAGCATTTTCAATGTGACTAAATGTTTAGGCACGACTTTAAATATAAAAGATATATTTATATATAATAGGTAAGTTATATAAACATAATACTATAGAAAACAGAACTGAATCTATATATTAAAGCTGGAACACCCCACATACGTGTTTTGGGCAGCGTGCCAGCAGGCTTTTATGTAAAATTTTATTATTTATATGCCTAAGTATGCAAATGTATATATTAAAGCTGGAATGCCCCACATATATACGTATTTTGTTCAGCGTTCCAGCAGGTTTTTATGTAGCCAATTGGCAATTATTATTTATGTGCGCTTGCAAATTATTAACGAAAAACGTAAAATAGTTGGATTGTTCGGCTTTGTGCTCTTCTTCAAAACAGAGAATTAAATTTCCATTTTTGTTGTTCCATAAAACAGAGATGTGTGTTTGAGCTAAAACATGTATATAGTCGTCTTTGCCAATTTTTATTCAAAATTAATGTGGTATGTACAAAATTTATTAAATAGGCGTTCACATAAGGGTGATTGCGATATCATACTATGCAATGCTTACCGATGTAGCGAAATTACGTCATGCTTTGAAGTGAAACCCACCATATCTACGTGATATTGAATATATATTTCCCAACCATAGCTATTTTCCTACTTTCCAGTGAAAATTTTATCACTGCCATATGTTTGTCCCTTTAATACTGTATTTCACCCAAATGATATCTGTGCATCAGTATGGAATGGTAATTCCATATCCGGTACGCAAATCCGGTGTTTTTCACTATTCGGTTCCGGTACTAAATCTGGTATTGTTTTCACCGGATGTTTTGTTATTTTTGATGCCAATAATTGTGCCTGAATAGTCGATCGAACTATATTGAGCGATTTCTTAGTTTGAAACTATCTGCCAGGAGAACGATAACAGCATAATCTACGGATTTTGCAACATTTTTTAAACTTCTCAGTGCTTCAATTTAATTGGCATGCTGCATACGTAACAAAATTAATAATAATTACGAAAAACGGCCGCATATAGTTATTTTTCGCTGTCCAGTTCCGGCATTTTTAATTGAATGCACTCTACGCATCATATTGCTCATAGTATTACATGGAAAGACTAAATGCTTTTGCACTGATTTTCTACTAGCTTTTAAATCACAACACTGATTTGGGATATATGGCCGGGGGAAATTGTGAAGAGGCAGCAAGTATGGAAGGGAGTAAACATATGACACTGACAAAGATATGGCTATGTCCAAAATGTGACAGAGGTAAACTATGGCGGGGAAAAATATCACTCTCGGGAAGACAAAATATACTGTAGTGACCCGAATAAGAGGGGTGTAATAAGAGGAGGGTCCTCATTTTGAGTCCCAATCAATAGGAGTCGTATCCCTAATAAGAGTCCGTATCTACGACGCAAACAGTTGCATATGTGTGCAACTGCGGATTTACTAGTTATTCTAATAGCTGAGGTAGCTACTTGTAGAAAAATATATCTGTTCAGAAGATTTTACGTTTTGTGATAAAACGCATATAATATCTATTATTAACGTGTATATATTTTAAAATGGAATTATTTTAGGCGCATAAAAATAGTGGAAATTAGTCCGCAGCTATTTAAACGGGTTTATAATTTAAAATACTTAGTAACGCGACGTTAACATATGATAGTATAGTATGCCGGCTACTCAACCGCATACATCTAATATAGAGCAATTAAATGATACATGTGGAATGACGCTAAAATAACCACAAGCTCGTATACGTCAAAATTGTATTCCAACTAATTTACATTCCGAACAAATAATCAAAGCGTTATATAGGCCACCGCTTACAACTCTTGATCTTTACTCTTAAGGCTTTTGTTATCGGCGGATTCTTAACACTTCGGTGGGCGCAACGCTTTGTATGTCAAATATTTCCAATTTAAGCATCTCTATTAAACATTCCAGATAAGACTTACAAATTTTACTGAAACAGCAAAGTTTTTTGTGCTCCTGTTGTATTTTGTCCACATTTCTTGATCGACTATGAGTGAAATTAACCATGTTTAATAATTTACATTTTTGACGTCAAAAAATGATTGTTGGGAAAATACGCTCTCTAGAGTCTCCTTAGCTTCGTCTCATTCGGCTAGCTGCAGCCTATTAAGAGATGCACCTTATAGAATATTTAGTTTAACTTATGAACATTTGCACCTGATAGATTTAGCACAACACTGGTGTTACAGACCTATCTTGTCCATGGGACCGTTTATCAATAGACAAAGAAGATAAATTTACCGATTCAAAACAAATAGAAGCTTTTAACAAAAAAATATACTACAAATGTGCGTCATAGAGTTTTTTCATCTTGCAAATGGCGTTTTGCAACTTTGTGCAAATAAGGCAAACGCAAATAAAAGCCTCCATCAATATTTATTTCTGCATAAATTTGGTACAATCAAAATCGGAGCCTAGTATTCACGTTTTTAAAGTAAAGCCAAGCATATATATATTGAAAAAAGTAACCGAATATCTCTCCAGGGTTGCGTACTAGAAAAAAGCCCACTTGAAAACGGTTTATTCGTTTTTTTTTCGAAAAGGTAGAAAAACGGAATAAAAACTTTGTAAAATATATTAATTTTAGCAAATAACTTGAACAGGAGCGATATACCTTGCGGAAAACTGTAAAAAAATTTTCACGCCTCCCATCCGGAACGTGTTTCACTCAAGCGACAGTTGTGCTGATTGAGCGAAGCTCGGAGTTTTGCGAAGCGTTTTATGTTTTGTACTTGGGGGTCGAAAGGTGGATGTCCGTCCGTCCGTCTGTCCGTCTGTCCGTCCGAAAAGAATCTCAGGAACCACTCAACCGATTTTGATAATCTTTTTTGTTTGAAAGCCAATTATCCTGGGGTGTTAACCTCGCATTGGGGTTTTAAAATTTTAAGCTGTTTATTAGCTACAGGCTAATTTGCATAATTAATTAAGCCTAAAATAGGTCTTTCCACAACATTTCACTAATTATTACAGTTAGAAGCAATCTATTTTTAGCATTAAAGGGTTTTTGGGTGCGAGGAATCCGCGTAGACTGTTTACAAACCTCCAAAGCCGATAATTGAGCAGTTTGCTAATAGATAATTTGCATATTAGCATAGTTTATAAGCCTAAATTAGGACTTTGTACAATATTTCACTAATTATTAAGGTTAAAATCAATATAATTTCAGTACTAAAGGGTTTTTAGGTGCGAGGAATTTGAATAAATAGTTTACAAACATCCAAAACCAATAATTGAATAGTTAGCTAATAGCTAATTTGCATATTAGCTTAATTGACAAGACAAAACTAGGACTTTTTAAATTATTTCAATAATATTAGGGTTTACTGAAGGTTTTTGGGCGCGAGGAATCTGTATCAATTATTTACATACCTCCAAAATCGATAATTGAATTGTTAGCTAATAGCTAATTTGCATATTAGCTTAATTGACAAGACAATAGTAGGACTTTTTAAATTATTCCAAAAATTATTAGGTGGCTGAAGGGTTTTTGGGTGCGAGGAATCTGTGGAAATTGCTTACAAACCTCCAAAACCGACAAATGAACAGCTAGCAAACAACTAATTTGCATATTACCTTAATTGCTTACGTGTGTTCGAGCTTCGCTCAATAAATGTAGTCCCACTACGACTGGTTTACTATATTTTGTAATACTCGTTTATTTGATTGGATATACCAGACACTTTTGCTGCTTGTGTTTGCTCTAGCCGCGCAGGATCTGATTAGGAAGATGTATAAATTCTGTTGCTTCAACAAAGGCTTTATTCTACACACGAAGTTTTTGGCGATAAATCCTACTTCTTTAATGTTGAAATTATTGCTACATATAGCATATATATTTTGATTCTGGTTTTGTTTGATCTAACATACCCAGCCGTGGAACGCTTTAGCATTTAACTGGTTGCTGAACAATGAAACTGCGAATTCTGATATGGGTCGCTACAGTGTAAACATGACTTTGAAATAAAAAAATTTGTCATTTGCTTAGCAAATACTTAAGTATGGCGTTATTGTTAGTAGGGTTTCAGAAACCCAACCATTCTTTGCTTTCTGCTTCCGGTATAGTATAGAATTTGATTTCTTTTGATTTTATCTAAAATATTTCAATTTTTCTATCGCTTTAGATTATCATATCGCCAATTAGTGATAATAGTTGTAAAATTTCAAATTAATAAATTAAACTTTATAAAATTCCGTTTTTGTTGTGAAAGCTTTATTAAAACCTTATCGGATCGAGAGCTTTTGACAAGTGCTAGACTCGACTGAAAATACGTTTTAAACCTACTTCAGTAAAGTTCAAAAAAGTGTAGCACGTAACTCCCGTATATCTCATTGCCGTATACCAAGGCAGTCGTCGAGGGTCAGGTGGGACTTTTCTTCAGGATCTCAGAAGAGGAAAAGCGCTAGACAGATATATCTTCGGACCGATGCTTATCCGGAAAAAATGTTTCTGCGTTCTCAAAAACCAACGACGTCTCCGTATATTATAGAGATCTAATCCAAAACGAGTCAAAAATTCTAAAGTGCATTTTGTACAGGTCACAATAAATCATTAAATGTATGTGACCAACCTGGTCTAATAAAAGGCAAAACGCGAATCAAGATAGCGAACAAAGCAATAATTTTGGACAATTAGAACCTAATTTACTGCCTAAAACAATTGAAAACGTTGCCCAAATCTCCCCAAGTAGTACCTTAATACAATACGCCACATATTAGTATCATTAAACATTGTACTATATATAATTTCGGCTGGTTATTATCACTTATAAAAACAAAAAGAATTATATACATGGTAGCATGGGCGCTGGGAGGTATGTACAAGCTGGTGCCGTTGTGCTCTCGTCTGGTTTCTTTAGTTTTATAAATTAAAGTTTAAAGAATAAAAAATATTGCTTAATGATGTTTAACTTGAAGTGTTTTGCTCGAAATCGCCGTTTGAACACACCAGTCTAATATTGTATCATTGCTCATAAAAAGTACCATATACGCAACTTAATCCTGAAGACCTATTGTGTTTTAGAAAACCGCATAAATTATGATTAGTTCATTAATTACATACATTAGTTTTCCAAAAGGGAGACACAATGCTGCGGCGTAGCCAGTATTTTATTTTGAAACGGTACTATGGTTTGGCCTAACATTTTTTGCAAGTGATCGTACCTTGCGTGCCAATTTTTTGTTGACTGTACGATCCGGACGGTCATTGTAAGGTCTATAAAGCTGTATTTTTTGCAGTATCACTGGAAATTTTAGCGGAAGAGATGCCCTATCGTTTTTGCGTACGCCTTTGTAAGGTAGGCTGATCTCTTTCTCAATTCACTTCATGTATCACTGCTTTAATATCTATTGAACACAATTAACTACTTAATTTTAGCAATGCTAATTAAACGCTAATATTTCAGTCGTTTTGTCTGTCAACCTGTCAAACTTGATTTATAGGTGGGCCACTGATATATGAAGTTAGTTATCTACATTGTACAATGTAATATATACAGAAAATTGGGAGAAATATTAACAAGCAATCCCAAAACGTGGCAAGGATGACGGAGTGAAATCAGATATAAGTACGGTGGAATACTTAATGCGATATACTGCATTCTTAAACAACTAGACATTTCAACTTAAAAAACATTAAGCAGTGTAAATAATTAGCAAGAATTAAATTTTACCACCTATTTCTCCGTTGTCTTCCAAAGCCGGTGGAATAGTTAGAGCAGGCAGGTGGTTTTCCCAATTTCTGGAATGGGTGCCGCAACACCATTGGCAGATCCAAGGTTGGCTAAAGATCACCAAACTTTCTGAATTTTTTTAGCTGTGAAAACACTTTAACGAAAACAATTTCAGTAAAATACGCAAAACTGCGACTCTAAAAGCTGAACACAGTTTTAATATAAATTAAATTTTGTCCAAATGCTGAATTTTTTTGACATTTTGCGTTCAAATTGCTAAAGAGCCCATATTCTGGTTAAAGCCTGATACAATCTACACATTCTTGAACCAATGCGGAAGTCATGCACCATCCAGGTTATACTGCGCTCCCAATGGCAAAAAATGTCCCACCATTTTAATACTTAGCTAATTTACGAACACTCTTTAAGTTAATGTCCAAAATTTTAGCTAGCTATACAAATGAACTACAAAATAAAGCGATCGGGCAAAAATAGTGTGTAAAAACACCTCGCTTTTAAAATACAGTGCAAACTGTACAGTCAATGTTTAGAAACTGCAGGTTTAAAATGTTTTGTTGATTTTTCAAATTTTGGTCCGGAAATTCAAATTTGGCGTGAAAACTTAAATTTTGGTGAGAAATTCAAATTTTGGTTGGAAAATTTAAATTTTGGTGCGAAATTAAAATTTTGGCAGGAAATTCAAATGTTGGCGGGAAATTCAAATTTTGGCGTGAAAACTTAATTTTTGGCAGAAAACATAGATCTTGGCGGGGAATTCAAATATTGGCAGGAAAACTTAAAAACGACCCGAAATTGAAATTTTATCGGGAAAACTCTAATCATTTTTCGAACACGTCCTAAAGGATAGAGTGAAAAAACAACCTACTAGCTAAATAGTGTGAAAATAATTGCTTGGTGCAAGAAATAGCTGTAATTTTATTACTACTTTGCAATAATAACCTGGACATTTTTTGACATTGGCGAGCGCAGTATAACCTGGATAGTGCATACGCAGCGTAGCCCTATCTTTCATTTCAAAGGTGCATAAAATTAAAGTAAAATTATTACCTATTGTCGAAAAAGCGTAGCGAACGTGAAAACGTTTTTGACTCTGCAGCCTCGTGGTCTATTTAACGGCTTGTACACTCTCTGAAGCCATTAAAAAAGAATCAGAACAGACGTAGGATAATGATAAAGAACTCGTGAGCGATGCGAGCAAGTGAGAAAAAAATGGCAACTTCATATACTTTCGATGCTGTGTGTGTACCTTACTAGACAAAGGGGCTGAAATCTTACTTGCAATATATCTTAAAACAATACATTTACTTGCACAGCGGGCTACTCATATATTGTAAATTCTAGATCAAATTTTCCTCAGAGCGTCAATTTCTTCAATTGATAAACAACATCGTGTTTGAACCAGATCAAATCTCCAATTACTGTCTATACCAAATTCTTCATCGGAATAATCACAATTGTTTCCTTTCAACCATTTTAGTGAACACAAAATTTAAGCCATAGCGACAACCAGAGATTCAAAGATGTGGATCATTTTCCTAATCCTCAGAGCTAGGTCGCAAGTCCCTGAATGCCTAAGTCTTGACCATCTCTTTCCAACAACTATGTAAACGCATATTTATATGCTTTAAGGTATTACGTACTTGTTCGTACAGCACAAAAATATGACTGCTCTGCTCATAAAAATATTTTAAATTGGTTATAAGTTGTACTCACACAAAATTTACGCCAGAGAGTCGACCAGAGATTCATAGACTCGTAGAACACCTATTTATTAGGTTTAGCGTATTACGCACTAATTCGTTCCGCTCAAAAATATATCTGCTCTTCTCATCAAAAATTTTAAATTGGTTATAAGTTGTACTACCATTAACCCCTGTCTAGTGAATGAAAATATTTTGGCCCGTTTAGCATGTTGAGCTGGCTAGACCTTCGTTTTTCTCATGGATAAAAATCACCTCGGTCCCTACAACCCGTGTTTTATTCTTTGCAGTCAGTTCCGGCATTCGCCATTTCTTAGATCATGTTATTTTGTGCTTAAGCGGGGTTCACAATATAACTGGGGCAACGGCAGACGCTTTTGTCCAGCGGGCAACATTTTGTCTGCAAGTTGATCCGCTATCAAATTCGGAATATTTGAACTGTCTACTATCCTGATGTCACTGCTACTGTTTGTACTGCAGTATCATGTTGTATTCGAAATATTGTCTGATGACACCTACTGTGCTATGCAGTATCACATGATATCGAAATAATGTCTGTCAGTATCATTTGATCAATGCCGAATCCAGAAATTTCTGGTAGGGGATTCACACTGGTACGGGATTCACAAGTTGAAAATATTACGTTTTGGCACAAGTCACACATCGGCCCGTGTACAGCAGAATAGGTCCCTCCCAATTTCCTGTGTAATATCCCAATTACCCAAAATCGTAATTTCCCGGATAATATCCCAATTTTCCAAAAGCTTAGAATATTCAGAAGTTTAGGTTTAAACTCCGATTTAGGCTTAAGCTTGAGCCTAAGCTTTAGGTTAAAGTTTAGGTGTAGGCTTAGGTTCGCGCATAAAGCTATAAAGTCCATAGGCAGACGGATGCTGGGGGCAGCCCCTCTGTAGCCAAATTGACATTTTGTATTCCCTCCGTCACACTCGAGAACCTTGCTCGCAGTGCCGTAGCAGACAGGAGTGAAGCTACAGTTTGAAATTTGAATTAATATTTGTACATACAGATATATTCTAAGAAAATTTTCACCAGAAACAGAAACTCAAAGCTAATTCAGCGTTTGAAATCATTCAGTGCAACATAAACCTTATCTTTTTACCATTTTGTTAGTGATTACAAATTACGTTGTCCAGCGTAGTATCATATGATATTTAGTTGATTTTTGGAATATCATGTGATATTCGCATAAATGTCCCGTGGTATCATATGACACATGGTATTTGTCTGATTGCCAGAGATCAATGATTTGTAAGCCAATATTATGTGACATTCACATTTTGTCGTACCCGCTATTATTTAGGTCGCAAAATTTTTGTTAACCTCGAATCAACATTGGACAAAACGTCTTCCAGGCTGTCCCAGTTATAACATGAATCCTGTGTTTACTTTCTATACAGACCTATTTCCCACATATGCAAATAGGGTTGAATATATAAAGAAAACGCAAACACAGTATACGTTACTTCATGCATGCAAAACAAATATACCTTAATATTACACGTTCATATGCAAATTCTAAAAGATGCAAACAACCATCTGTCGCATCTGTTTGATGCACGGAAATTTCGAATACGACGCGCTCCGGCATTAGAGCCATTACCCACTCTATTTTGTTCCAATTTCTTAAAAGTATTAGGCCTAAAGACCATTAAACATTTTGACTGGAAACTGTACGAGATCCAAATTGGTAAGTATTAAATTAGTTTTAATGGATTCGAAATCGTTTTATTCCGTTAACACACCTTCCGTGATATATTCAATAAATTCAAAAGAAATGGAAAACGAGCATATTGCTAATAAAAGTCATATCTATTCGTCGTTCCGATTACTTTAACAAATTGAAATTCTTACATAAATTATACCAGTACGCCGGATTTGCAGTATGCGCAAAAAATTAGCGAACCCACAACAATCTGCATGCAAATTTTCTTTCCGCAGAACAATCGCATTGCTGTCCTAAGACAACATTGTAAACAAAAATGCTGGATTAAACCCTTCTCACATAGAGTTGACTATGAGCAACTCAGCGCAGTGTATATACGTTAAATAGTATATATCACACAATGTTTAACAATTGCAACACGTATACATAGTACTAAATCACCACAAGACGTGAGAGCCCCCTCGGGCTCGAGCGTCAAGCTCCTATTGTTGAGTGCTGATGGTAAACGCCTCCCACTCCAGTCACTGAAGTTCGAATCCTAGCATAAAAGTAGGTCTCAGATGAAATAGAAAATATTGATGTGATAAAGGGTTAAGCTTAAAGTTCTAAAAGAGCATAACTTGCTAGTTTTAGTCTTGTTTGTAATTTTTCCAAGTCTGTGGTGTAGTCTCCTAGAACGAGGTTCACAATTCTTAAACGAACAGCAAAAAAGTGCAGTTGTACCCATGACGAAATTTGTAATAGGAATTGTTGGCGTTTCGTATATTGAGTGGAGCAACTAATTGGCTGCATAGTTTGCTATTTCAGCACGTAAGCTTGCTTTTAGACTTTCAACTTTACATAGTTGTCAAAATTCCAAAACGTAACTGCTTCGGTATGTACAGGACGCACAGTTTACCCCAGTTTTAAAACACCTTTAACCCCTAGACTTCTTGAAAATTAACAATTTTTTTGACGCACAATTGGAACCAAACCCCCCCCCCCCCCGCTCCGTGTCTATTGGGCAAGCGTCTAAAATAAACTATATATAACGGTGCCTTCAGCTTGCATACGTCCTGTTTCAGCGCTGCATGCTGTTGCAAGTTAAATCCCGGGTTTTATGGTTTTACAAACAACTAAGATAAAAATATTAGCATAAATTTTTTCTACAATATGAAAACTGGCTATAGAAAACATTCTGAATAAAGAATTTGTTCTGTACTCTAACGTATTTTCATTACATAATCTTTTAATAACAG
>JASANG010000462.1:0-107508 GCA_030248215.1 Enoplolaimus lenunculus
GTTCCGACCCATTAAAAGTTTGGGGGGTGGGATAACAGTAGGTTCTGACGCGGGGTGTGAATTACCACTTCCCATAAATTTCAAAAGAAACTAAATGGGACTCCGCAAAATTGCTGTATTTAGCAGCTTTAATTGCCTATTTGCCAAAGGGCAACCAACTCTGAGCACTCACTTCAATTAGGAAATTCGGGAAATGTACAACACGGTTATTAGTTAAAGTTTGACGTATTTTTCGGACTAAACGTACTAGGTCCTATCGAAGGCATTGAAATTATCTAATTTGGCGCACATATTTTCCCGTAAATCCGTTGGGGAGAAGGCACAATGTGCCATGTGGGCGGGTGTGCTGATGCAAAATTTATACCACTGAGGTGCAGTTAAATTTCCGAGAGGTTGAACATTTTTGCTATAGCTGTTACTTTTATTCTGGGCTGAAGGTGTGGTTTTAGCATGTTGTCGATACACCCAGTCGAAAGGTGCACGCTGTAATGTGTATAATCTTAGTCTCAAGTTGATTGTGAGATAGCCGTGGAACCGCAGTCGACCGCAACTGTTCCCCGGGTTATGTAAGTGTTCTTGTGCATCCCTTCCATCGAAGGTCGGGTTTCGAAATAGTGTGAGTAAATGTTTTTCTCAAAAAAATTTTCCCGGTAAATGAAAAAGAAACCGGTCTAAGGGGGGGTAGGCGCCTTACATAAGATGCTGGGAGCTTGTCAGGCTTTGGACCATGTGCTCAATTCGAGCAAATGGCGTCCGGCTGGGGTTGGTGAACAGAGCTTAGACAACGCAATGGAAATTTTTGTTGCGAAACAGAAATAGCGAATTTTGGGCTGAAAACCTTGGAGGGACTCATTGGCGGACGCTCGACAAACTCCCAGCAAGTTCACAATATGTACATAGCATAGTTAAAACAGTAGTACGTACGTAAGATTCCGCTAGAGTAATCATAGGCTGCCCAGAGTTTATTTAAGGAGGGCAGCCTGTTTAGTATAGTTGCAACAACTAATTGAACTAGCCTAATGTTTAGTGGGCGAAAGCTGTAGCTGCTCGAATTTTGCCTAAACCTGAAGCAGCTAGTTTTAGAATTACAGAGCACCGAATTTTAAAACACCAGTACATAGAGTAGGTGTGCGAAATACAGACCTCTCGGAGTTTTGCCTAGTCCTGTGCGAGAGGTCCCCAAACCTGAATAACTTAATTAAATTTAAAAGTTATAAACCAAAACTTTTAGGATGAACAGTTGTGGGCACACGGTTGAATCAATAAAATGGGGGGGGGAGAATGGTCTAGCGTTGGCTACTTGTCAAAATTAGTCGAGTAATTTAGCAGTTTAAAGATTGCCCGTAAGGCAAATTAATTAAAGAAATTCAATTGAGGTATAGAAATAATTCAAAACTATCTCTCTAATTCCACGGAGTAGCCCCCAAGTGTTACGGGTACGATCAACGAGTATCCATGCGGACGAATCCGAGATGATACTCTCACGGGTGTTCGAGGCCGTGGATCTGCCAAAGTAAGCTACTTGCCTAGAGGATGACGGTCCCCCGGCGTGATATCAGGTTTTGAGAGTCACAAAATCCCAGGGCTATTTGTTCATTTCTCGAGACTCCGATATTCATAGAATTTTCGCATGGGTACAAAAGCTGGAGTCTGTTTTAACTCTGGGTTTTATCGTAATTTCAGCCGTGGCTCTTAGGCCAGGAATTTGCTGAGCGCTCTAGGTTCAGGATTGAACTCGACTTAAAGTTTTGGTTTATTATGAGTTTAAATTGACGGTTTGAGAATCCAGCATAACCTATTTTGCTCTACGCGTCGTGAATTGACTGAGTCTTTACTCGTTGTACCGCTAGTGTATGCCTATAGGAGTCCTTAGAGTTGCCAGACAGGATAGGTTATATCCTAAGACAGTAAGTCCGAAACACAGCTACTTAATCTGCAGGTATCCCTACGCACACTGTTATGCGAGTCAGCATGCGAATGTGTATGCCTTAAGCCTTGCTCTCCTTGTACTCGCTGTTGTGTCGGGCTCGCTGCTGATTATTTTAAACCCTTCCTGAAAGCTGCACGTGCAAAACCATGGGTTCTGGGCAAAGCGCCAGGGCCCAATTAATTTCTTATTTAGCCCACGAGGTCTAAAGTTATGCTTTAGTAGGAAATTTAATTTCTATAAGGGTTTGCTCTCTTATGCCATGTCTGTTTCCGAGTGTCGCGCGGCTCTATAGCCTTAAGCTTAAGTTTTCACAGGCTGCACATTCAGCATTTTGATTGTCAACTGGACGGGCCTTAGCACAAGCTTAGTTCATTGGGGCCTGGCTAGAATCGCCACGAATCACGGGGTACACCAAACTTTTCTGTACGGTAAGGCCTTAGCTCTTTTAGCTGTCAATTCCTAGATGGTTAGCATCAGGCTGTACTGGCCTCCCTACCGTGCTGACAATCAATCCTGCGAGTGTTATAAATAATTCTTGAGTGTGCTGGTTTTCTTTAAAATCACGCATGAACTGCACCAATTTGTAGATTTTCCTGATTTAAAATTTGCCCCCCTAAAGTTTATACAAAAGTCTAGCACCTGCGTTGTCGCCAACGTCAGGCAAATTTTAACCCAAAGTTTTACCCACACCCCCTTTGTGAAAACAGAAAATCCTAACTGGGCCCCCTCTTAAGGTTCTGACCCCCGTGCGCAACGCACATAACCCCCTTTTGCTTCAGCGCCCCGAAACTCTCGTGCACACTAAGTCGCCTCCGTGTGCAGAGAGATCGGTTTGCTGTCGCGGCTCGAGCACGCGAGCAAAAACCGAAAATTTTAAAACTGAACTGAATGTTCAGCCTGTGCAGCGTCCTTATATACTGTGCGGGGCTCGAAATCCAACCAATGAGCGCGCCCCGAAAACAGACATCGTAGGTTCATTTTATTGGTCGGAAATTTCTAAGTTTTGATCAGCCAATACGAAATGATTACTGAATTAATTCTTAAGAGCCTGTGATTGGCTGATAAATTTAACGTGTAATCTACAACAGGAGAACTATACGGGGGGCTAACGAGGATTACCCCCGTCGAAGGTTTGGACGCAGATGTGCACATGGTGCCAGGGCCAGAAAAATAACTTTGTCAAGGTTTACTCGTACCCCCCAATGAAACATAATAACCACGTGCAGCCGTAGGGCCTACCCTTATCATACTGTGCTTTCGCCTCACAGAGTCTATAAGTTAAAATCTTACACGTTTCTCTAAAAACTACATCTCCCAAAACGGGTGTGCGGAATATGGGAATGCGGTGGTCACGAAACAATAGTACAGCAACGGGATGCAATAAAAACAATTATACAAGGTCAGACCAAAAAAGTACCAAAGAAAAACCAAAGATTACATACAACATATATACATGGGGGTTCCGAAATTCCTGAGCTGTTACGCCTAGACTGCCTGGTTTCAACAACTGTACCTAACTAATTTTCTCATCTTGTCTCATCGCGCGAGAGTGTGGAATAACCTATGATATAGTGAAACCACATACTAAGAAGGGATGCAGAACACCAAGAAGAAAATTTAAAACGTATAAAAACAGTAATGCAAGATAAACACTCAAATATACATGCGCACTGAAATCAGGATCCTAAGTTTGGGCACCCTTAATAACCAACTAAACAGAAAATCTGGCGCTATAGTCCAGAAAGGGTGAAAGTTGTGTTTCAAAGAACGACAGAAAATTCAAAGGTTTCAACCGACTACAACTTCTTAAATATCCACTTGCGGACCATGTTAGGGGTGGTTTCCCGAACCAGGGCAACGAGGGGAATCGAACGGTACCATTTCTAACGTTAGGTCCTGGGAAAGTGAAAACCGCATTTTATGAGACCCGTTCTGCAGTACATGTACACACAATTTTTAAGGATTTTCGGCAAGCCGTAACTTTTAAAGTATTCGTTTGCGGACACTGTTCGGGGTAGTTTTCTTGCTCAACGGAATGTGGGGAATCGAATGGTACCAAATTTTACATTGTACTCCGAAAAGTGGAAATCGCATTTTTCGGAGCCGTATCCGTAAAGCGTGTGCACACAAAATTCGAAATTTTCAATTAGCCATAAATTTTTATCTATGGGTTTGCGGGCCATGTTTGGGGTGGTTTTCTTGCTCTACTCAGCAAGCCTAATCGAATGATACCAATTTCAATCCTGTGGCTCGAAAAAGTTGAAATCGCGTTTTTCGGGGGTCCGATCCGTAAAGTGTGTACATGTAAAATCTTAAAAACCATTGATTGACCATAACTCCTTAAGTACTGGTTTGCGAGCAGTGTTAGGGGTGGTTTTCTCAACCAGCTCGACGAGCTGAATCGAACGATACCAATTTTAGCACTCAATCCCGGAAAAGTGAAAATTGCATTTTTGGACCCGGGATCCGTAAAGCGTGTACACGTTAAATCCCGAAAACTGCAGGGGCCCATAACTTTCGAACTATTGGTTTCCGGATAAGGTTCGGGGTGGTTTTCTTGATCAGCTCAGCGAGCTGAGTCGAATGGTACAGATTTTAACGTCCGATCTCGGAAAAGTGAAAATCGCATTTTTCGGACCCGGCCTCTGGACGGGTACACACAAAACTTCAAGATTTTCAAACGCCTATAAATTTTAACTGCTGCCTTGCGGGCTATGACTGGGATGGTTTGCTTAATCAATGCTATACGGGTAAGTGTCTGGCACCGGTCTTCGCACTACCAGTACGTACAGCCTACGTTTGTCCTAAATTTCCAGATTTGCCCACTAATAGCGCAGGTTCGGAGCGGCTTTCTCAGCCAAAACAGAAGGCCAAGACAACAGGTACTAAACTTAGAATCCCAGGAAGCCCAAAAATCAAAAGAAATTTCAAAATTTAAGTGTCACGAAATCCAAAATTCTCACAAGATCCTGGCTTTCGACCTAAGACAGCAGCCGGGACGGCTTACTCGGCCAACCCGGTGTGCCGAACCCAAGGGCGCCAACTCCGCACCTGAATTATAAAATCCTAAAAATCCGGTTGTCCTAAGAGACGGATGACCATCGTTCTACTTCATTACCCCCTAAAAATCTCGTTAAGCCTGCGAAAAACATAACTTTGCCTACCCCCTTTTGCATACCCAAAAACAAAACTATCCCCCAATCACAAACAATCATTCTCCTAGGCTGAGGCGAGGCGTTGCTTAACGGAAAATTCCAAATTTCAAAATTTTCGACTGCCGTTATATGCAGTCTCTCCTTTCCTCTCCCCAAACGGTGCACAACGCACCCTTGCCTCTCTGAAAATCACCGCCCTCTTCTTGTGCAAATAATTCTCGGCTGCTCTCCCGAGTGTAGTTTCTGTTTTGAGCTGGGTCGCTTATACACCCTCATATATATGCAAAGAAGTTTCAAAATATATATATATACTCAATACGTCTCAGGCTGCTATTATCATAACAGGGGGCGCAAGTGCCTACCCGTTGGACTACCTTGCGTCAAGCCTATGATCAAAATAAAACTATGATCTCACAGCAATACCGAACACAGAGCCCCAAAAGGAAGTTTAAAGGGTAGGAGTGTAAGGCCTGTCCCCCATAGGTAGCTCCAACTCGGAGTTCCTGTACCGATCTGCAATTTCCTGTGTGTCTTATCATACACTCATATAGTTCTTTTCGGTTAGGAGGTGTGCATCTAAGAAGAGAGCCATCAAGAATACGAGCGGGGATCAAAACATGTTTAAAACGGTCCAAATAGTTTAATAACTACACCTAACCAGCACTAGCTTCTCAAGCCCATACAATTCCTTTTTCTTCTACCCCTCGAGGTGCCAACCCCCAATGTATAATCTAACAGTACCCATGCAGTACAACGGAACGTGCAAATACGTAAACATAGTCAATTTTGTGCGATCAGCTGACTCTAATAGGACTCCGGAGAGCATGGGGGCGAGACACAATTTCTAGGAGGAGCCTGGTCCAGGTGAGATTCCCAGCCTAACACGTCCTTCCAGTGCCTGAAGGTCTCACTATTTGGGCCGCAAGTCGTTCTCAGGATACATCACCTAAATAGCCCCGTTCATGTTATCTTAAAATTCATAGGCGGTTGCATTCACTCTCTTCAGAGTTATCTCCCGTACAGGAAATTTCTAAGCAATTCGGCTGTCTGATAGAGATATCAGTACGTGCTGTGCAAATAACTTTCTAGTCTCCGAATCTAGTCGTTAAGATATACAATCTGTTTCAGCTAGTCAGAATTTAAATGCTCATCAGAAGGAAACGGAGGGGAAACTTCCCGCATGCTAGTCAATTGAAATCTAGTCAAATCAATGCATTCGGTGAATTCTAGTCAATTTTCCTTTAAATTGGCAACTAGTCATGGAAGTGGGAGAGACAAAACTTTAGGGGGATATTAAACTGGGATCCCAGTGATTGCACTAGCACCAGGTCAGCATATACTCACATAATAAAAAAAATTACTTGCAAAATGCCAAGAAGGAAACAATAAATGCACGACAACGAATATGTAACAGCAGGTATGGTCCCTAGGATTGATCTTTTAACTGGTTGTTAGGGCCTGTCACAGTTTCTGGGTGCCTAGTAGTTTTCTGAACCACGATATGAGGTATTGTATAAGTAATTTCACTCGTTGTTCCTGAATTGTGGTCCCAGACACAATTGTCGTCTTGCGCTGTCGGCTACGCATTTGAACGGGACTAGATTTCGAAAGGCATTTTCAGTCTGCTATGTCTAGTCATACGAAGGAAGAAGAAGACCGGTAGTAATTCTGGAACGTCAAGAGTACCCCATGAGCTAATCAAGCTTCCTAGGTTTTCATAGGCCAGTACCTAAGAAGGAAACATCTTTTGGGTCTTAAGGCCAGCCCGGTACGGATATACATGAAACAAAATATGAGTTAACAGCTACAAACACGAGCAACTATACCAGCCAAGAACATAATGTGGGGATATGAGTTTTCGGGTGTCAACAGCTAAAAACAACTCGCGTCGTTGACGATGATCGTGTGAAAGAAAGCGCTGGACAACGAACAAGAGGGTTAGCGAGTGGGAGTGCTCGGCTGTCAACATCAGATAGTCATGAAGAAAATTACACTTACAGGATATACATGTAAATAACATGATCAGGACAACAAAGCCAATAATAACAATGGCAACGATAATAAGAATAATAACAATAATAATAATAACAATAATAATAACAACCTGTTAGTTACAGAATTAACTCCTGAGAGCACGCGGAATAAACCCGTTTAAAGATTCGGTTAGGGAAAAACAGTGTCCCTGACAGACCTGGATTCAGCGACGTCCCCTTATATTGCTGTTCGCAATACTTTAAATTTGCAAATTCCCCTATATTTTAAATTTTTATTCAATGTAAAACGTTATGATATGTTACATAGTGCGTAACGGAAATTATATTTGGCGCCAGGATGAAACCGGAATGATAAAATACCGGAACCGGAAAAAATACCGAAACCAGAAAACAAAAAACACGTGTTATCGAAAAATTGAAAAATTCATTATAAAGATATTTTATCGCTTTTAATGGTGTAAACACACCATTGAGTATGGCAAAACCGAGAAACAAACGCGGTAGCTGGGGAACGTATAATAAATTATGGTTTATATATGACGCAAATTGAAACGTTTATGCCAGTTTTTCTTAAATTTTGGAATGAGAAATTTTCAATGCCGAAAATTTCGGAAAATTCCGGTGTAATAATACCGTTGTACCTTAACCGGATAGCGAAATATACCGTTTTTCCTACTGGAACCGGAATTCCTGGTTGCACCCTGTTTAGTTCTAATGAAGTCGGCAGCAATATTGAATAATTTGGCAGAGATTATAATACAACTGGTTAAATTTGCGTTACGATTAGTAAACCGTTGGTGGAGTATATCTGGTTAGGTTTTTGGCTTTTAACTTTCTGCCAGACTATTAAATTATGTTTGATACAAGTACAATTTGATTTTATCGTCATGTGTCAAAATCGAACACGACAACAGCAATGATACAAGCGAAGACAAGGCATACAACCGTATTAAAACCCCTTTCAGGTATCGGAGTACCTAATTCTCAGTTAACTGGATAGGAGTAAAACACGGTTTTGAATCGAAACGATTTTCAGTACACAGGTTGTAAATGTAACATTATCGGTTAATTTACAATTGAGAAAATCGTAAACAGCTGAGTCTAACTGGTCTAAAGAACTCTGTGACACCTCACTTGATTTAAATGTTCGGTACGCGTACTCTTCAGTTGCTATATTTTACTTGTTAGTGTTTGTCAATGAAAAACATGAAATAATTTTCGAGGCAAGCGTTATCAATGTTATACTCGGTTACATACAACTGACCAATTGTATCTTTGAGAGTTATATAGTTCGTTTGTTAAGAGGCATTCTGTGAGTCAATAAAGAAAACGGGAGATAACAATCTAAAATTTTACTTTCAGCATGGGTGCGAAGTACGCTGACTTATTTTCTGCATACCAAAAGGGGAGCACAAATTTGATTAAGGTTTTGAAGACTTTGGGAAAAACATTATATATGAGGTTATAATCTTACTAGGAAACGTTCAAAGGCCTCGACGAAAACCCAGGTTTCAGGGACACATGTAGCAGTCCACAGCACGTGATATTCGAAGGATTTAGTATGGGCTCAAAGATTTTAAACTTTGCATATCAACACTTAGGCGGCCTAGCTCCAAAAAATGTTACACTACTTTAGATGTCGGTACTAAATTTGTAACTTCTGTCCGGAAATAATAACTTAAAAAGTTATGTCCAGTCAAGGTTTTCAAAATTAGTAAAGAAGTCCTTTCGCTTCGAAAAAAAGTATTTAATTTCGAGTTTTCAGGATTTCAATGTTAAAGTTGGTAAAGATTCGACGATTCGTTCAAGTCAAAAACCACCTTGACTTGAACCCAGGATTGAATATTTATGTG
Organism: Enoplolaimus lenunculus; assembly: GCA_030248215.1. Taxonomy (NCBI): domain Eukaryota; kingdom Metazoa; phylum Nematoda; class Enoplea; order Enoplida; family Thoracostomopsidae; genus Enoplolaimus; species Enoplolaimus lenunculus. The sequence goes on from JASANG010000462.1 coordinate 8,933, forward strand.
ATGGTATATTTGTAACTTTCAGAAATTTGTGTATGCTTAGGTCCTAAGCGAACGCCGGTCCGAAACGAGTAACTTATTTGTATTTCAACTTTAAAATGATACAATTCCACTTGGTGCATCGGGTGGACTTTGAAAGCCGTCCTGACCTCCGTTTCTAAATATTTAAAAAAATCACGGCAATGTGAAATCTTCGCAAATTTGCGATCAGTCCTAAGCAAAATAATGTTGAAAATGTTAAAAGACTAATTTCGATATTGATCGTTGAAACAGGAACCATGCGATGCAGTATGTGACGGTGAACCGCACAAACGCACTGACTGTTGGACTCAAATGAACCGTTCAAATGAGATATACATTTCCAGTTTTTAAATTTTTAATGTTGGTCTGAAACGAATCGAGGGCGAAATATGACACGCCGGAAATTCTAGAATTCCAAATTTAAACGGGTACCAGCAGATTCAAAGCATCACAGCAAGCATTTAAAACATTCTGACTTCTGCTCACGTTACGCTGTGTGTCGTCCGAATTGCCGGGACAACAACAACCAAGATATTATATGCAAACTGGCGCTCAAAACACTTATACTTATAGTGGTCTAGCTGTTCAGGCAGCCTGCTGTCCTCGGCTGTTCTGCTGTCAAAATTGACTGTCTTGTTGTCCGGCTGTTCTGCGTTCCCGCCTACTCTTCAGTCATGGGTTGATAATGTACCAGGCATCCTGCTGTTCCGACATTCGTGATGTCCAAATTATTTTAACCCCGTCAATATTATGTATATCGTTTTTACTCCCGCAGTTAACATTGTATATATTATTTACTGTTCTTATATAATATTAACTCCACGATTATGGCTGTAAGCATGATTTTTAACCCGCAGACATTTGACATCTGTTTCCACGATGTGTTCCTTTATCAATCTACTACCTGACACCTGTTTCTTACAGTCATAGTTGACGCAGACTTGCGAAACCTGGGTCTCACGATTTTTCCGCAAACATGCGACACCTGTTTCTCATGATGACATTTTTTCGCAGACCTGCCACACCTAGACACACTTTTAGAATGGGAAACTGACATATTCAATAAAAGACAAAACAAACATATGCCAGTACGGCAAAAACGGTACTTTAACTGTACACACTTCTGTGTCAACAAGTAAACGGTGTGGATTGTGGGATGCATGCCATCGCACTGTGCTGCTGTTCCACTGGGAAAACTGTCCTGCTGTCTGGGCAGTTATGCTGTCCCGTTTGTTCTTCTGTCTCGGCAGTCCTGCTGTCTCAGATGTCCTATTGTTAGCCTATCGTGATGTCCCGGTAATCCTGCTGTTCGAACTTTCACGCACTCCTGGTCATTGTTTATTCCAGCTGAGCTGTTGTCCGGGCTGCGATGCGGCCCCAGTCACCCTGCTGTTCCGGTTGTCCTGCTTTCCAAGCTGACCAGGCTGTGCTGCGTCCCGGCTGTACACCTGCCCCAGCTATTCTGCTGTCCAGACTGTCGTGCTGTCCTGGCTGCCCTGCTGTTCCTGCAGCTATGCAATCCCGCTCAGGCTTGCCCTGCTGTCCCGACTGTCCTGCTGTTCCAGCTGCCCTGCTGTCCCGGCAGTCATACTGCCCCGGCTGTCAGCTATCCAAGCTGCCCTACTATTAAGGCTGTCTTCCTGTACCGGCTGTTCTGCTACCGTGCTGTAACGGTTCTCGTGTTGTCTTAGCTGTATTTCAGTCCCACCTGTCCTTCTGTCACGGCTGCTGCGGCCTGTCCTGCTGTCCCTGCTATCCTGCTGTCTCGGTTGTCCTGCTGTTCCGGCTGCCCTGCTGTTTCTGCTGAACTGTTGTACAGCTGTTCCCGCTATCCTGCTGTCCGGTTGACCTGTTGTCCCTGCAGTCCTGCTGCTCTTATTATATCGCTGTTCTGTTGTCTCTGCTGTTTCGGCTGTCCCGGCTTTTCCGGCTGTCTTGATAGTCCAGCTGTTTCGGGTGTCCTGCTGTTCCAGCTGTAGTGCTGTTCCGGTCGACCTGTCGTTCCAACAGTTATGCTGTTCTGGCTGTTTTATATCCTGTTGTCCCGACTGTACTGCTGTCCTGGTTCGACTCTCCTGCTGTCCAACTATCTTCTTGTCCGGCTGTCCCGGCTGTCCTGCGGTCTCTGCTATCTGGGCTGTCCCGGTTGGCTCGGCTGTTCTGCTATCTCGTCTGTCCTGTTGTGTCAGTTGTCTTGATATCTCAGTTGTCCTGTTGTTACGTTTTGCTATTATGTGGATACGGTTGTTTTGCTGTTTCCGACGCTGTCTCGACTGTCTTGCTATTTCGACTGTAATGTTGTCGCGGCTGTTATTCCGTAACAGCTGTCCTGCTGTTCCGGTTGTCCTGGTGTCCTGCTGTCATGCACCTTAAGTAACGGTTGTTTTCTCAAGACTGGATTTTAAATATGATTTCACAACTAATTCGACAGAAGGCCTACGGTCTGACCAAGAGAAATCGTTAATTGTTCTTAAGATATATGATTGTGCGAATCGAGTCAGCTCTCTCAGTAAAATTTTTTAGAAGGTTGTGACCTACATTTTATTGGACATCCACGTTAAAATTAGTGATGGGCATCGGATATTTTTTCGTCTATAGCTAGAATACAAACACCGATGAAATAAATGTTCCTCCCACCCCATTTGGAACAGCATCAAAATACACATCCTAGCTGGAGGCAAGGTACAGTTTCATAGCTTGTTGTACGTAGGATGTCAGGACATTATGTTAGTACACACGCACACATTTATAAACACACACTGTGCACACATATTCACACGCATCATTCAACGCTAAAATTGAGCCCTTCCGAGAGACTAAGGACAATAACAGTTTCTGATAATGAAGTCAGAACTAGTAAATATTTATGCCTAGAGCATATTCATTGTCTAAAGGTTTAGACAATGACATATTGACATCTCAGACACTGTATGAAAAGAGTGGGTACGGTCAACGCGGGCACCCAAAAGTGAGGGACATTTTGTACAAATGTGCGTGCATTTTAACGTTGACGACCCATTATCATGATTGTCCTTCGACTGACAAACAAGTAAAGTAACTTAGTTTCCCGAATAAAGACCGTATCGCTCCTGAAATTCAATCCAAACGCGGAATACTAAGTTTTACTATTAAGCAAATTATAACAAGCAGCCAGCTAACTACAGCAAACCACGTATTGAATCTATTGTCACAGGTGAGGTAAAATACACACATACGAGTGTTCGTGAACACGTAGGCGTACGAAGGTATCGGATTTTTGTGATTCTCCAAACCCAAATATCACGCCTTTGGCACCATAATCTCCTGTACAAGTTGTCTGCTTCGCCAGGGAATGTCTGCATGGACGCAGATTATGCAAATGACCGGTTTTGTATCGCATTTTGACAATGGTTGGGTTGTTGTGAGTTTTATGCAAAACGAGTTCTGGGAATTTAAAAATATTTTGAGTTTTTCTTATTGTTGTTGCACCCATATAAAGATCAGGGGCGGAGCGTTTTTCTGTGGGACTGGAATAGAGCAAGCTTAAGCTTTAGACTAATTTTTTTGCTTGGCTTAGGCTTAGGCTTAGGCTTAGAAATAAACTCATTCTTACGCTTAGGCTTAGGCTTTGGCTTAGGCTTAGGAATATGCTTATAATACTGTTCGGCCCCTGTTCTTTACATTGGCCGTTGTTACTGTTGATGTGAGAAGGAGCCAATCGGGGGGGGGGGCATTTCTCAGTTAGATCGCGTTGTTCAGAAGCTGGCGTTATTTCAAATAAACCTATGTGGTGGACATGGCTTGGATTAAGCGACACAATTTCCTTATTAGGTAGATCCATGGCCACTAACACCCGTGAGAATGCCATCTGGGTTTCGTCTGCAGGGGTATTTGCTAATCGTACCCGTAAGAAAATGACTAAACAAACCTTTTTCTTTTTAGTCCGGCATTGTGTTTTAAGCTCACTATCGCTTAATGATTGTTGGTTTTCAGCATTACTCTTGTTGTCTGTCTTCGCTCGTCGCTTGCCATTGAACAGCAGCATTCCGTTTTCTGCAGGATTTTCAACTGTTGAATCAGTGTACTCCATTCGAATTTTTTGCCAACGTTTCGTTGTGCAACGTTGGAGCGCTTTCGGATCAAAGTGGTGTGCCTCTAACACTAAAATTGCAATGATTGTTATATACTTTGTTTCAAATATTTGTTCAAAAAATTTTGTGTTCAAAGCTAAAATTGTTAATTTTGTTGTTCCACTTCTTTATGGATATTTCTTAAACTACATATAGGACAAAACAAATTTCGAAGGAACACCAAAACAATTATATGTCCACCGATAGTAGGTTTTTGTAGTTATATCAACGACCAAACATCCAATTTGGTTGTACTGTATCAAAATTCCAGATTAGTATTTGCCCTGGATCCGTTTCTTAATTAGGAGCGACAGGTTTATCGTTTGTAAACTGAGCTGAATTTCTGAATTGATTTCAAACAAAAAGGATCTCGGATGTGTAGGTCGTTTTCTTTAAACTTAACCTGTGTCCAAGACACTCTATTGTTAGGTTACAAAATAAATACATTTAATATGTGTACTGGTATACTCATTAGCACATTGAATGCTAAATGTTCATATCTTGCCCAATGCGGTAAATTCTGTAATAACCAGTCGTAGTGGGACTACATTTATTGAGCGAAGCTCGAACGCACGTAAGCAATTAAGCTAATATGCAAATTAGCTATTAGCTAACTGTTCAATTATCGGTTTTGGATGTTTGTAAAATATTCCAATTCCTCGCACCCAAAAACCCTTCAGCCACTCTAATAATTTTTGGAATAATTTAAAAAGTTTTAATTTTGTTTTGTCAATTAAGCTAATATGCAAATTAGTAATCAGCTAACTATTCAATTATCGGTTTTGGTGGTTTGTAAACAATTTATTCAGATTCTTCGCACCCAAAAACCTTCAGTAAACGCTAATAATTATTGAAATAATTTAAAAAGTCCTAGTTTTGTCTTGTCAATTAAGCTAATATGCAAATTAGCTATTAGCTAACTATTCAATTATCGGTTTTGGATGTTTGTAAACTATTTATTCAAATTCCTCGCACCAAAAAACCCTTTAGTGCTGAAATTATATTGCTTTTAACCTTAATAATTAGTGAAATATTGTAAAAAGTCCTAATTTAGTCTTTTAAACTATGCTAATATGCAAATTATCTATTAGCTAACTGCTCAATTATCGGTTTTGGAGGTTTGTAAACAGTCTACGCAGATTGTTCGGACCCAAAAACCCTTTAATGCTAAAATTAGATTGCTTCTAACTGTAATAATTAGTAAAATATTGTGGAAAGTTCTAATTTTGGCTAAATTAATTATGCAAATTAGCCTGTAGCTAATAAACGGCTTAAAATTTTAAAACCCTAATGCGAGGTTAACACCCCAGGATAATTGGCTTTCAAACAAAAAAAGTTTATCAAAATCGGTTCAACCGTTCCTGAGATTCTTTTCGGACAGACAGACGGACAGACGGACGGACGGACATCCACCTTTCGACCCCCAAGTACAAAACATAAAACGCTTCGCGAAACTCCGAGCTTCGCTCAATCAACGATTTTGTGTTTTGTAGCCTATTTGTGGATGTACAAATGGCAAATATAACTATGCAGTTGCTTTAATGTCGTAACATTTTCAGCAGTAAACAGCTTGGTTTGATTTCTTATGGGCACTAGAAACAGGGATGTATACAGGTGGTATAATAGAGGAGATATATTTTAGCCAAAACTTTTTGAATGTAAAGGCACATTTACACGTTTTAGAGTAGCAGCCTGCTAACTTACTGACAGAGTCGGGACAAAGACGTTGCAAACTAAATTTTTTTTAAACAAGTCCCTAAAAAGGAACATAAGATAAACTCATTACACGCAGATAGAGTATGACAATGTAGTCAGTCTATCGACAGTCGGAATTTTGAAATTCGTTTGTGCTTGTCGATTTTTGAACTTATACGATAGGCTCACTCATTCAAACTGCATACTGTAGAGACCCGAATAAGCGAGAGGAACTAATAAGAGGGGGAATTTTGAGTCGCAATCAATAGGAATCCGTATCCCTAATAAGAGTCCATAAGCGAATTGAGTGCCTATACCCTAATTATAGTACATAGTTAATTATCCTAATTGTGGCATTCAAGGGCTTTTAATGAGTTACAAGCAAGGTTGAAAATTCTCTAGGGGGATCAAAAATTTTGCAGGGGCGGGCTCAGCCCCCTGCCCCCCTTGGCTACCTGCCCGCATTTAAGGCGGGCAAAAATAAAAAACACCTGTTGCATAAATAAGAATACTAACAGCAATAATTACTTTTGAACTGGGCAAGTATCTTTTCCAATTGGGAAAGAAATCTTGATTTAGTTAATTGCACGTACACTTCTTCCTGTAAAAATATGCAATGTCAGTAAAAAATTTATTTAACAGTAGCGGAATAATACCAAAGAATTGAAAAATTCTTGTTCCTACGTCTAGAAACTTAACATTTGCATCATAGTAGGTACTCTAAAACTCTTAAAATTGCCTATGTCGTAACACATGCTGATGGGTCAGAAGGAGAAACCAGTGCAATGACTGGGTTTCTGAAACCCTACTTAAGTACGATTTCGTACATAAGTATTTCAGTAGGCATCTAGTTATCCAATTTATCGTGTGTAATAGCGTACTTAAATCAAGTAAATACTTACCATGTTTAATGAATTAAAGAATGATTTAATCTGCCATATTTCCCTTACTTGATTTGCAACATTTGATTTGTGCAAAAAGTTAAGTATTTACTTAGGCCAGTGACTAGTAAGTACTTAAGCAAAACGTAAGTAAATATTTAAAACTAAGATATCTGCGTAACAGCCATTGTCATGTACAACAGAAACCTGTGTGACTACTTACATAAATTGTCAATCATGTTGATTACAAATTGCAATCTATGATCTTGTATAATCTTGTAGGAAATAAATCCGCATTTAACTAACAGTAACAAATAACTTGGGTTGTAGGATGGACCCTCATTTCTCGTTACCTAGGTAATCATGTTCTAAAAAACGGGCGCATGAATGTCACGTGAAGTGGGGTATATAAACCGCTTGCAATTAGCATTTTGTGTCAGTTTGCTTCTAGTTAAGTTGCAACAAGGTGCTCATGAGCAGCCTTGAAATAGCTTAAGACTTGCAAGGTGCTTAGTAGCAGCCTTGAGTAATTGACGAGGTAGCTCTAAGCTAGCCTCGAGTGTTCTCTGTTGTTCACAGTTTGCGCTGCTGTTTCATAATAAACGACTTCGGTGTATCAGACTTTACTTGATTGTGCCTTGTGCGTGGTCCACAATATAAACGGTAACAGGCTTAGAGTAAGGTTAGGTGCGGACCTAGAATACGCAAGTTAGTCCGTAGCCGACAAATTCCTTACATTTGGCGCAACCAGCAGGATTTCAAATTAGAGCCTGCTTAGTCTAGTTAGGGGATTGTTGTAAACTTTTCAGCCTGGTACTGTAAGATATTATTTTTTGAACGGCGTTAAAAATATAAAGAATCGTATAGCATTTTATGCTCAGTGTATTTCTGTATTGTACACGGCACGAGTCATACGGTTGTTTTTACACAGGCAAATCGTGTCTACTGTTTGATTGTTTCATAGCATTTTTTTCCTATAGTTTGTGTTTAATGGCTATGCAGCATACACCTCCGAGTTATAATCCCATGGAGCGTGCTGATCGCGCAAAACAGCGGGATATTTTGAAGGAGTGGGACGAGTTTAAAGTAGAATGGCAGGCTAAAGTCGCTTCAGACAGTGCCCCAACTAGAGACTGTAGCGCAATATCGTCCACTCCTCAGCTGAATATACCGTTTTTCTGGGCAAAACAGCATGGGGATATTGAAAGCTGGCTAGACAGGTTTCAGCTCGCTGCAAGGGCATGTAATTGGGGTGACAAGCGTAGGCTCGAAGTTCTACCTTTTTACTTACAAGGAGCCGCCCAAGAAGTTTACAGAAATATACCTGTGGGAGCAAAAAAATCTTATGCAACTTTGAAAAAGCATTTGCTTGAAAAATTGCAAATGGCTGAAAATGAACAAATTTTTTCTGCAGAACTTCACGCTAAAGTACGGAAACCGGACGAAACTATAGTTGATTATGCTCAAGGTGTTAAAAAATTAGTACGCCGAGCGTATCCTAATGCAGGGGCTGCGGCAGATCAAATTGCTTTAGATTTCTTTCTTCGTGGCCTTGATCAGGAACTTCTGTCAGTTTTGTTGCTAACAGATCCTCAAACGTTTGATGATGCTGTTGAAAAGGCACGAAAACACGAAGCAGGACTTATGCGGGGTTCACGTTATAACCGGGGCAGGTGGGACACGGTTTGTCCCATGTTGGTTCGACGTCAACATTAAAATTTGGGCACTTATGTCGGGTCAACAGACAAAACTCGAATGTCATATGACATTAGCTTACAAACCACCGCTCTCAAATGATCAATGTGTACAAGGGACGGTATGTCACGTTACACTGTCGGACATTTATCCGAATATCATATGATATTCCAAAATTTCAACGAATATCATATGATATTCAGCGGGACGGTGTAACCTTTGGGTACTAATAAATGAATGAAAAGTTGGGCGGCAGAGGCACAAGCGTGCTTTAAATACCAAATACATGCCTGCAAAATGTTTGCGACACAAAATCGCTTAAAACCACAGCTTCATAATTCAAAAATTCAAATTTTAAATTCTAGTGTCATATGATATTCAACAGCACAATTTGGGTATGTTACCACAACTACGCAGACATTTGAAAATATATCATATGATATTCGCAGACAATACCTCGAATATCATATGATATTGAAGGACAAAAGGTGACCTACACGTGATATTAGCAGACAAATACGAATTTCTGAATACGATATGGGGTCTACAAGCAGACAACATGTGACCCAATAGTCTAATAGGGACAAAACATGTCCCAAGCTGCCCCGGTTATAACGTGAACCCCGCATTAGTTATTTACCAAAAATCAGAATCAGTTATTACAACGGTATAGTAACAACGCAGTCAGTATGCAGCGGTCAGATAACTGGTTCTGTTAACAATAATGTAGAGAACGCAGTTGCTGAACTTTTAAATAAAATTTCAAGTTCTATTGATTCGAAACTTAGTACAGATCGGGTGAACGTTGTTTCTGAAAAGGCTGATAATGTTCTATTACCATCTTGGAAACGTTATAACTTGACAGATCCAAACGTTGAAAAAATTTTGTCGGATTTTATCGATCGCAAATTTAATGCAATGGGCCTGCATGCGCAGGCGTTAGGAAGACATAAAGGAGGTCCAAAGGGTAGGCAGCAAATACACACCCGATTTTCATGGACCGCAGACGGGAAACCTATTTGTGGGTATTGTGAAAAAATTGGGCACATCATGGCTCGTTGTCAGAAAAGAATAAGTTATAAAAAGCATATTTCCACAAATAATTCGAATTCAAGAAATTTAAAATTTTCTAACGCAAGTCAGACGTCGACTGCGCGTCGGGTGAATTTTTTGGAAGGTGATCGTGATGAAAATGCTGATCGCATTTCCGAGTTAGAACAAGAAGTTAGCACACACCGTTCACAAAATGAAATGTTGCTAAAAGATCAGTTCCCAGAATTTGTTAATTGCGTTATCGCCGACACTGAACCTTTGCTTAATGCTGATCAAAAAAAATCGGAAGCTTTAATTTGTTCGGTTACTGTTACAGATATTTATATCAAAAGTAACCATAAATATAATTACATCAACGGTGGCGGCAAAGATTAAACGATTTGCGCCCAAGTATTGCTTAGATAACGGTTGTTTATACTATTTAGACAAAATAAGACCAGGCGAACCGGATAAGAAAAACCTTGTGGTTCCACTAGCCCTTAGAGAAGAGCTTATGGAAGCATATCATGATGACATTTTAGGAGGCCATCTAGGCATAGAGAAAACATATTTTAAATTAAATAGATTTTTTTTGACCTGGTATGCACGGAGATATTAAACGTTGGTGTAAAGCATGTGAGGGGTGTGGGTCAAGAAAATTACCAAACACAATAAATCGCGCAAAATTAAAGCCAATGCCGTTGGTATCTTACCCATTTGAACGCGTTGCTGTTGATATTTTGAGTTTGCCTTTGACTGATAGGGGAAATAAATACGTTAACGTTTTTAGTGACTATTTGCCGCGGTATCCAGAAGCATTTGCCGTGCCAAATCAGGAAGCCAAAACAATTGCAGAAATTTTTGTGAAGGAAATTGTGTGTCGTCACTCATGTCCATCAGCATTGCTGTCAGATCGTGGTGCAAATTTTTTGTCTGCCCTTATTGCAGAAATATGTTTACTTTTTGATACTAGAAAACTGAAAACCACTCCTTGGCATCCAATGACTGATGGACTAGTAGAACGATTTAATAGAACTCTACCTACAATGCTGTCAATGTATTGTAGCTCTGGTCAAAAGGATTGGGATTTGTTTCTGGATACAGCGTTATTTGCATACAGATGTAGTAAACAAAAGAGTTTAGGGGAAAGCCCTTTTATTTGCTCTATGGACGAGACCCAAGATTGCCAATTGATGTCGCACTGGGAGTGTCGAAAGTTAAACCAAATTTGAAAAAAGTTATATGTACTACAGATTATGGCAAAGCACTTCGAGAGAAACTGGTAACAGCATGGGAATTCGCTAAGCAAAATTTGTCTCGAGCACAAATGGAGCAGGCAAAAAATTATAATAAACATGCTAAAGACCATGTGTACAAAGTAGGAGATGTTGTCCGAATTTTCACTCCGTCAACGGCCAAGGGTCAGTCTAAAAAACTTAAACGAAATCTTTTTCTGGGACCGTATGACGTAGTGAAAGTTGAAACACCTACAGTTCTTGTTCAAGACGCTTTAAATCCATCTGCACCTGAGAAACGAGTACACTATAATTTATTAAAAAAGTTTCATGGACCGTATGAACCCGTAAAAACCTTGGTCAAAGGTTCCGGATAATACCGGATCGCCGCCGTCGGGTTCTAGGTTGCAAACTAGAACAGATGGAGAGAGCGTAGTTGTTTCCGGTGACAGTAATGTGGCGGGTGAAGATTTTGTTTATAAATTGAGAAATCGCCACATTACTCGTACAGATGTTAATAGCCGCGGAATAATTGGGCGGCAGTTTGCACGTACGGAATTGGGGGATCGTGAATCTCCAGGCGTGCATCGGCGTGCGTACTGAATTGGGGGCAAGTTCGCCCATGGCGCACGTACAAAAAATACTTATTACGACGGATAGGTGGCCGATATCACCTGGAATTTTAGTGTACTTGTATTTTAGTTTATTTTTTCAGAAAGTAAATATGGAACGGCAGCGGTCACGGTATAGTGATGTTATTGAACTGCAAGATGATACTGAAGATGTGTTGTATAGTGGTTTACCACCGTTAGATGTCGCACAAATACAGGGTCAATTGCAACATGTTAGCGAATCGGATCCGCCGAATGATCCTACAGTGTCTCACGTTGTTAGTGATGGTCAACAGCAGCGGATACAATGGCGTCAAATTTTGAATGATACTGAGGATTCTGATGCGCAGGCGGCGGACTCTGGGAATGAAGCACTTCATGGCGAAAATGACAGACTGTGGAAATTTCTACAACTGCAAACCCTGGTGGATCGGCGAGGTAATAGGGGTCCGCGCCATGAGCATTTTATCACGGAGGCAGTTCACCCGTTTGGACCGTTTTTCAATTACGCTGCCACATTGCCGGTGTTTGATGGTTGTGGTGGGCGAACAATTATTAAAGCTGTTGCGTATGCGTTGTTTGTTGTGTTACCGCTTAAAGCCGCAACGGGTCTCGAACCATCATCGTCTTCATCGAAACGCTTGTGGACCCACATCCTGAAAAAGGGTCCATCAAAGTCGTTTGCGGTTGCAAATTATATGAGTCCGATTTTAAGCTATGTGGTTAGTCGGATCGTGCAGCACGATGCCAATTCTGGGGTAGAGGAGCTGCAGTCCGATCTTTATCAGCGACGTTGTATGCTGCGAGCGCAAAGCCGACTCCTTCCACTCCGTGGTCGAAAACCGGTCGGACATAAAATTTCTGTCCTGGCATGGCGTGATGTTGCCAGAAATATTATGCTGGGTGGTGGACCATTTAGTTCTGCCGACCGCTGAAGTCGTTATATTTTACATGGGTAACCGAGATGTACGTCAACATGCGCTGACAGCAGATGCTATACATCGGGTTATGAGACACATTTGGGGATTTTGCAGCGATTTCGACAATCGGCGGGTGGAGTTATATTATGCAATCTGGTTCCTGAGCAAGAAAATAAGAAAATCGTGGAATCAATTGATCGGGTTAATAATGATATGGACTACTTGATGGACGATGAATTGTGTGTTCTTAATCGTTTCGGGGTTCGATTGCGGCAAGCAGGGCCAAGGGCTTGGAGGGCGGCGTTCCGATGAACTATTTGCCTAGCCGACAAGCGACAGTTGACTGGTGGTCTGAAATACAAGCCATGATTGCCGACAATGAATAAAGATGCCGATTATAATTTGTGTAATAACTTGAGTTCTGGTAGCGTGCCGTCATATAGCAGAGAAAATTTCTATAGGGGGAAGCAAAGCTTCAATAGCCCCGAGGAATGTGGGAAATAAATCCACATTTAACTAACAGTAATAAATAACTTGGGTTGTAGGATAGACCCTCATTTCTCGTTACCTAGGTAATCATGTTCTAGAAAACGGGCGCATGAATGTCACGTGAAGTGGGGTTTATAAACCGCTTGCAATTAGCATTTTGTGTCAGTTTGCTTCTAGTTAAGTTGCAACAAGGTGCTCATGAGCAGCCTTGAAATAGCTTAAAAGGTGCTTAGTAGCAGCCTTGAGTAATTGACGAGGTAGCTCTAAGCTAGCCTCGAGTGTTCTCTGTTGTTCACAGTTTGCGCTGCTGTTTCATAATAAACGACTTCGGTGTATCATACTTTACTTGATTGTGCCTTGTGCGTGATCCACAATATAAACGGTAACAGCCTTAGAGTAAGGTTAGGTGCGGACCTAGAATGCGCAAGTTAGTCCGTAGCCGACAAATTCCTTACAATCTAAACGAATATCAGTATTCTCCCGCAAGGTTGTTGGCCGAGGAAAAATTACCGAAAAAATGGCTTTTTTATTTTTTCCGAATGGGGCAGAGATGGAAATAAATTAAACGCTCCTTAAATATAACTTAAAACATGATATAAAATAGCGTTATTTAGATGACATGCAACTAATTCAAACACAACACACTAACAGTAACTGTGTGCAATTCGCTATTATGTCCACCAGGACTCATTATATGCGATGCCCGAAAAGATTAAAAATTACCGCATATATATAAATGGATATCTGAATTAAGATTTGCCATGTGATTTAATGTAAAACTGCGTTGGCACCTCGTTCGCTTCACTCACCAAATTTATTCCACCGGTGGGGCTGAAGATAGGGCCCACAAAATTGAAAGTTTGCATGTACCGCATGATCTAACACAAGAATATCTGTTGGATCAACTAGTTGTGGTCGCAAGGTTCCAGCAATTGAGAGGCTCGATGTCAGAGGAAACCCAAAAATTATCTTGGGATTTAATATAAATTTACAAAAAACATGTTTGACTATACACTCAAAATAATATTTCTGATATTTAAGAAAAAATTTCTCACATTTAAGAAATATAATGAGCAAGGTGCATTTAGAAAGTATTTCTGTTATAACAGAAAATATTGCAGAAAACTTTTGAATAAAGTCTGAAAATAAACGTTTTCCAGTTATTTTTAGAAAGATTGTCTTAAATATAAGAAAAACTTTTCAGATTTGCCACAGAAAATACTGTACTGAATAAATTCAGAAATACTTTTTGTGTGTAGTTTCGATCGATGCACTCATGAGCTTTTGATGATCTCGCCTAAACATTTACGCTAAAATTCAAATTTTTAAAAAATTTTATTTTTAATTCCCCAAGGCCCCCTCTGGATCCAAATTTTTTGACAAAAAGTTACACAAATTATAAATCATTCGACACAACATGCGGAGCTGACACGAATAGTGTTAAATGTTCCACGATTAAGCGTCTGGCTAACGAGTTACGGTCAATTAGCTAAAATTAGCGCCGAAACATGATCCCTGGCAGTGCACCAAATCAGTTATTTGACAACTGGTTAACCAGACTTCTGATTGCAGAAAGTTTAACACCAGTGGACTCAGCTTTGCGAGCTGCGGCGATGGTGGTGGGATAACCGAAAAGACCCGAATTCCCATCACAGCAGGTCCGTAATGGTTATGTCTTCCCTATATTTAATTTCCTGTTTAATGACAATGAACTTCTTAGCATACATACTGATTGTATATTCTATTGAGTTACATCACCTCTGAGCGTGCTATGGAATACTGACACAAAAAATTCATTCAGACAAGAATGATTTTTTTCTATTTTTCATTTTTTTCGGAAAAAATGGAAAAAATGCATTTTTCTGGTCATAACTTTTGCGGAAAAAACAACACTGTTCGCTTGTATATTTACGGCTTTTACTCTCAGTAAACTTTTACCGCATCGTATTTTTAATCTTCATATATATGATTTTTATTATCTTGCCACGTTATGACAAAATTTTTGTGGCACCTTTGCTGTGACTCGCCGCTCGTTTCCAAGACAAGCACTTTTGCTGATATTTGCCCTTAAAGTTCACGCAAGCCAACGCTGAAGTTAACCTTTGTCAATGACACACAACTGTAGAAACCCAAATTTCACCACTTTTCCAAATAGATGTTGTGAATGTACAACATGTGGTGTACTTCAAATAAACCAATAGTGCCTAAGTACTTAATAAAAACGAAACTATTAATACTTTCTTGTTATGAGAATGAGTCAAATTTGGAAGTTATTGGTTTTTGCTCGAAAATTTAAATACCTATTAAATGGCATTTAACCGGATATTGAAGGTTTTAAAATTATAAACCAGATACGTTATAATCAAGGTGCTGTTTAAAACGACGGCCTTCAGGTCGTGTCAAAACTTCGAATGTTACTGCTTTGATGTCAGCAGCGATACTATTATCCGTGTGAATGTAAGTTGATCAATTCATCCATTGACATTGAAAGATCATCAATGAATAAAACTTCGATTTGTGCAACTGACAACGAAGTTTTGAAATCGGTATCATTGGTCACGGGATAGATCTTGTAATTTAGAAAGGTATAGCAATGAGTTGCATAGCGATGTTTTCCATCTATCTCAAATTTATTGGAGTAGCTCAATCATATATAATTGTTCAGTTCACTTAAAAGACGACACTTTCAACACGATTTTGGCTTTCAGCTGCATTGTCAACTGAGTAAACGAAAGATAAAAGGGCGAGGACAGCCAAGTGTTCATTACGCGCTATACAGAGCAGTAAAAGTCCTATAAAACTGATTAAAATTACCACATGGTAGATTGGGGTGGGTAATGATATTTAGCAATTTAAACTGAGAAGTAAAACATATATATGCAACTGCAGTTAACGCACAATACACACTGGCTTAGCATGCGATCTGTAAAACAAGATTGCAAAATCTTGGCTTTTGTAGACTATCGCATGAAGGCGAAATGAAAACAATGCGCATCGGTGACTTAAACTTGTCTGCATTTAAAGCGACAACGAAATATTGGTACGTTTTGGTTTTAAACTTAGATGTTAGAAGATTTTTCAGGCACCGGCAGGAATTTAAATTTGCAAAATTTACAGTGAACACAAAATCTGTGGGCTATTATTTCATATCACAAAAGAATCTCTCTCGCAGTTCATATTGCCCTTAAAATACCCAGTGTTATAAAGTGACTAGTAGACCGAAAAAAACTGGTATTCAACTATATGAATTTGCCAACAGAATTCTAATTTTATACTTTAAGCGCTAATCACACGTGCATGTTTTGCAGCAAAAACTTGCACGTGGCCTGGTAACAAAACTACTTTCAAGTTACCGTATTGCAAATAGTTCAACGAAATTCACTAGTATATATAAATAGCCTTGCTAGTGCAATTAATTTGACCATTTGCAGGACTGACAAATAAATAGGTTATGTTTGATATTTATTGCAATCGTTTGCAAATTATATAATTTCATGTCAAGAATCCAAGTGAAAATTATATTTATTTGCAAACACTTGCAACTGCAAGTTACTCCTGCAAGTTGCACTGCAAGTTTCCCTGCAACCCTTTACACGTGTGCAAGAGTATTAGGTAAGATTTGCAGTCACCAAAGCTAAATCTTTTTCGCTATTCGCAACTATTATGCTACAAGGTTTATAGCGTTGTATATATTATGCATTCCGACTCTTAAGGTCCTAGAGAAGGTAATTTGCCATGTCATGTGAGATTCCAGTCTGCCAGGAAAACGAATACATTTTAAGAATAATTAATATTCAATAAACCAAAACTAATCTCGGACACCCAGCAAAAAAACTTCAAAGCACACACGACGGCTGCTACAATGCAACAGATATTCCTAACAAATCCTCATAGTTATGTTAAAGAACACAGTTGCTTACCTCAGTGTTGCGAGTTCGGCTTATAATGCTGATTTTAGCAGCAACTCTACTTTTTCTAACTTTGCGATTTGGCAAAGTAATATTACGAAGCCGCTGAAATTAAGTAAACACAATTTACTAAATAATGTTTCATTACATTGACCGGTGTTTGTTTTGTTTCCACCTATACCAGTATTCGGTTGGTAGAAGGAAAAAGTTTTCCCCACTACTGTTCATTATTTTTCTAAGGCTGAGGCTAAGGCTAACATAAAAATAAACCTAAGCCAACGTTTCTAAGCACATACTAAGGTTGGGGACTACTCCCACATTCCAAGATGGCGGCGCCCAATGATAGAGCGAATCAATGTTTTCTGTCTAGTATTCGAGGTTGGCCGAGCCGACTTCCAAAAAAATTTCAGTAATACATAAAAGATTGATATACAATATACACTTATTCGAACTGTTGGGGGACGGCACACGGCGCGCACATTAGCCTTTTTTGTAACTAATCTTGAGTTTGAGTCAAGGGCGCAGCCAGAACTCCTTCTAGAGAGCAACATTAACAAAAAGTTGTTGGCGAGCGATCGCAGTGAGTGAGATACTTTTGAAATATTAAGGAGCTTTTAGGACCCGTATCTATAAACCATTAAAAATCACGACATTAGTAAGAGTTTATGTTAATTCGCAAGCGAAACGAGCGAGAAGCTAGCGACATTTCAAACTACAGCCGGTTTTATTTCGACTGGTTGTTAAGTTGGCTGCCCCTTTCGGTATAGGCGCTCCCAAATCAGGGCATGAAGGTGGCTGCTCCGGCGCTGGCGTTGCAGAAAATGACTGGATTGATAAAATAAATTGAACCTAAGCGTAAGTCTCAACTTAAACCTACTAAACCCAGTCATAATGTGTATGGGAGATCCATTTGTGGAGCTAAATACATAAATAAGCTCTAACTGACCAACACATGTGTAATATCAGCCCTAAATATTCAACAGGAAGGACAGAATGACAAAACTGTTGATATATTTTCCGCTCCAAATAATGTATTTTTTCTTGATGAATTCAAGATTTTCCAAAATTTTGTTACTCACAACTTCAATACCCTTAACCATTTCCAACGTAAATATTTTCTATATCATCTTGCAACTATTCTCAAGTGAGGATTCAAACTATCAGTCTCAATACTGGAAGATAATCACCACTCTGCTAGCTATATAAACTACTGGTACAGAATCCAGTAGCTGCAGTCGCCAGAACATCAGGCATTGAGCAACTCATCTTAAGTAAAAATAACCACGCCCCGTTTCAAATTGCTAACTACGCCGCAACATTGGACAAACTCCTGAACTCACTATATATTCAGTAAGAGCTCTTGTTCGTTGTTGTACGGGCGAGCACGCGTATGGGGCAACGCGCTGAATTGACTGCGCGGTAGTGCAACTGTCACGTATCTGGTAGGCGTACTGTGTGTTTGGACATTGACTATCTATTTTGGATTTTGTTGTTACACATTTTGACGCGACGTCTTGTACATTAGCAACTGTGATTAAATTTTTGATGTCTTTGCTAAACGAACCGTATCTTTCTGACACATGAGGATAACAAATTCCCGAATACTCTGCATCCTGCGGTATTACCACATACTCTCCATTATTCCAAAAACTGTTTGGAGGTGGTGCTTGATTTGGACGAGTTACTAATGAACCAATTGTTGATCTCATTGCTTCGCGATCTAAATTAACAGCATCAGGATTAATTAATTTCTTGTGGCCGAAAAAGGATGCTCGATGAACATTGATCGCAGACGGAAGAAAAATCGGTTTTTGTGTTGACTCTGCATCGTTCAGGTTTTGTTGCAACAAGTTGCCATAGCTACCACTTTTTGGTTTTGCTTTTGGGCTGAAACAAACCTTGCAAGCATGTTATAAAGCAATTGTGCGCATGCAAATAAATGAACCATTTTTCGCCACAGTGATACTTTTCTTGTTGGAGAACCAGTGGAACAGATTCTTCCACTAACAGTTTCAGAAACTAGTATCATTAGTGCATTCAATTCGCGCATTCATTTGAGATAGCACACCATATAACATACCAAGCGGCTCACCTACTTCCTAGCCAAAACAGTTAAACACTAGGTATTTTATCAACGATTTTAGCTGTCTTAATGCGTCGTCCACAATAACGTGCGTACGCGGTGTGGATTTTTGAAACTTCAATGGACGGTTACCCTCAACAAATTTTTATTTGTCGATAGCAGTTGTCAACTGAAAATATTTTTATCCAATTTGAAATTTCAATTGACGGTTGTTGTACTATTCTAAAACTAGCAACCGTCAACGAAACAAATTTCTGTACAGCAAGCGTCAACGGCTACTCTGGTTCGTATAGCAAGCGTTGACGGAGAAACCATTTTTTCGATGGCAACCGTCAACGAGTGCCGAGTTAACATAGAGAACTGCCAATCGGTTTACGAAGTTCTTACAGCAACCGTCAACAGAAACAACGATTCTTGACGGCAAACGTCAATTGAAAATTTTCTTTTGGAGGGCAACCGTCAATTGAAAATTGTTATCTACAACAACCGTCAATTGAAATTTTTTATTCAGGCGGCAACCGACAACTGAAAATTAAACTTTTGACGGCAACCGTCAACTGAAAATTTTTATTAGACGGCAACCGTCAATTGAAAATTTTAATTTACTCGGCAACCGTCAATTGAAAACGTGGGAAAAGTGACGTTCTCGGTTAATGCGTTGGGTGCATAACCCACGAGAACACGCTAAGTCAGTCTGTTGCGGAATCGAAGCTATCTACGTGTAGACTACACCACTGTTATCACTTGGCGACATTCATTGTAATTATTGATGTTTTAATGTAAAAATGAGGTTAGTAAGTTTAAATAAGTGGCACAAAATTGAATGTTTGTGCAACATGTCTGTCATTTTTTAATTAAAGATTTTGTCACGGGGAGATGTACACCCTGTCCATCGCTGCCTGCCTTTGCATTCGCTAGTGCTCCTGAAATATAATCTACGACGTCCGTGTTGGTTGGCGAAAGTGGAATTATGGTAATGCAATGTCTCAATGTGCTTTTTAAAAATCGAACTGAAAACGGGCGGTGACTGTTTTTTACGGAAATGGGGCGCGGCGCCAGTAGTGAGTAGAGAAGTTTGTTACAAAGCCAGGATTTTTGGTTTGTTAAGGGCCAAATACATAGACCCAAATAAGTTTTAAAGGACGATTGAAGGCCTATTGAAGGGTCATTACGCTTTTATGCGCAGATTTAAAAAACACAGCATGTTGCAAGGGAGACAGATGAGACATGTGAGAACTCGGGTTAAAAATCTCACAAAACTCACAAAATATTTCAAATTTTTTAACGTTTATTCCAAACGAAGTTCCCAGCGCTGGCATCCTGCTTCCAGGCCCCGCCGCTTGCATGCGCCGTTCTGATAAATGTTATATAAAAGTTTTTTTATGTAACACTTAAATAAAAAATTGCGTATATAGTACAATGTAACAACGCAGTCTTGGCGTGTTGGTTTCGTCTTTAGGAAGTGGCAGCTGAACAAGAAATTTGAATTGGAGCCAAAGTGGGGGCTATCAGACACTTTTTTCTCCATATTTACGCTTAGTGTTAAGAAAAGGCTCTGCTGAGGTAATAAAGTAGCTGTTGAGGCAATATAACGTTAATTTTAAATTTTTGAGAGACGAGCACTTTCGGATGTCTGGTGAGCTACTCAGGCCAAGCCCTAAACAGTTATCTGAACCAAACTTTTGTATTTTTTATTACGCTAAACAAACTTTCAATGAATGTTTGATTTTATCTGTTTGCAAAGTATGAGGAGTTAATATACTCAAAAAATTAGACAAATTTGGTCAATTGAATACCTTCATGTACTCTAGAAATATTGAATTGGTTCCGGCACCCACAATTTGTTATCTAAGTTAAGAATTGGTAGAATTTTATTTAACCATTAAACAAGTACCTATGAAATAATATAAAATTGCGACATTTTTTTATGTTTTTTGGTTCCTAAAAATGCGCGCTCCCAAAAATGGCTCATAAAATGAGATACACCAACAATTCTTTCAGTTGTGTCTGCTCCAGGAAAATTGGTCCGCTTAGCAAAAACTATCAGCTTTCAACGAGATTAACGGTTACAACAAAGTAAACTTTCTATGAATGTTTGATATATTCGTTTGCAAGGTGTGATAAGTCCAACAATTCTTTCAATTGTTTCTGCTCCAAGAAAATTGGTCCACCTAGCAAAAACTATCAGCTTTCAACGAGATTAACGGTCAAAACAAAGTAAACATTCTATGAATGTTTGATATATTCGTTTGCAAGGTGTGATAAGTTAATATACCCGTAAAAATAAACAAATTGTGGTCAACTGAACGCCTTAATAAACTATAGAAACATCTAATCTGTTGCAGCATTCACAAATTTTCATCTAAATTTAGGACTGGTAGCATTTTCCTACGGCGTGTAAGTGCGAACCTTAAAAATAGTTTACACAGATTCAAATTCATCTCCACGACAGGCCAATAGAACAATACTTATATTGTTAGGGACACACCCTTTTATCATTAGCCAGAATGCAACTTTGGCACGGAATTTAGGTAGATTTTGGCTCACTGCAATAAATTATCAACGGAACAATCTATCTCATGAGGTTTTGGACCTTGATTGATTTTGGCTGCCGGAACAAGCGTCGTTTGGTGTATGCTTTGGACTTTTGCGAGCTAATATTGTGTTCGGTTTCCCTTTTTAATGGTCTCGCATGTTTAGATTGGCATTATTTTGTAATGTTTTGTTTTTCGCAGTAATGTCGTGTTATCTTTGTGTCAGGCTTCCCTTTTTTGCATTACCTTCTCGCACAGGTACAGATCTTATACCATAGGGAGTAGAATGAAAATTTTAGGTTACTGAATTACCTTCGGCACCCCGATTGTCACACCTTAGGTTTCGGACTAGAACGGTATTGGGTGAAAATATTCCAACTTAACCAGTGGAAGCTATAGGGTACGGATATAGGGTTCTCCTCCAGGCCTGTGCTAGTTGTGTTCTCGGCGGATCAAACGCAATTATTTGTGCCTTGTCCATGATCCCGTCGTCGTTATTTTATATCTTGTGGTATGTTTTTGGTGTCTTCTAGTATGCAGCCGTTACGTTTTGGTATGTTTTTGGTATCTTTTAGCATATAGCATTTTCATGCCATTTTTCGTATGGTTACATAACATCCGATCGCTGCTATGACTAGAAACAATTCCTATCAGTTGAATAGGACTAGTAAAGCTTCAACGCATCTGTAGTCTGATTACAAATTTAATCACCGTAGTTGCGACTAGAGACAATGCACGGGACTAGGAAATTCGCAGTGCACAGGCAGGACTAGCATTTGCGGGAGACTTAGCTGAGAGGGACCTGTCAGGCATAACTGCACCGAAAATAGGGGATAGTAGCAGGACAAAAAGGGGAACGAATCTTAAGGCATAACACTGTAGTGGGGCTCGCCTAATGGCAGAAAATTGCGCAGGACTGGGTTTCAACCCCCTTGTAGAGGTTCACACCCCATAATACTCGCCGGAATTTAACTCCACACACACGCTATGCAGCATTGAGTTAAACGTATGGGTGATAACACAGTGGTGGCGGTAGTTAACACTACAGGAGTGATATCTGAAAGGAAGGGTTGAAACAGGGGTATGAACGGGTGGTCGGATAGCTGCAAAGAAGGGGATCGTGGAGTTTAGGTGGCCACCTAGGAGTTGGCACCCGTGCTAGGTCCGCTAGGCCATCGCGCGAGCTTTCCATAGAAAGGAAGTACGGCACAGGGTTTAGATTGCGCAGAAATTTCGCTCGGCCTTGCCCTGGGGTCGCAACCCCCTTTAATGCGTGTTCAGACCTCTATGAATGACTGGTGGGTAACTTGCCCGTTTATGCTCCCCTAACGGTGCACACCCCTGTTGCCCGAACCTTTGCAACGTATGTACATTGTATAGCGGCGCCCCTAGTTCTACAGTTGCGCGTAACTGTGATAAGTGCTATAAAAATGTTTAAGATTTACGATTGAGGCGTTCAAATTTTAGGGTTTATTGACCCGTGTAGGATATTGAAAACTGTTGCAATTTGAAAACGGTTTACGAGTGTTTCAAATTTCGTGCAGGGGATATGGCTGAAGAAAGGCGTTCTGAGAAATGGGGGGTCGTGTTTGTGTTCCGAATCGGCGCCAATTTAGAGGGGAAAATCCGTCAGGGAAAACCGAGCCATAATCCCCATGTTAAGGATTTCGGAACGCCTTGAGGCAGATTTTACAAGAGGACGTGTGCACATTAGGAATTTTTCCGCAGCTAGGATGCTGAGTTCAGGACTATGCGTGTACGGATCCTGAGGCAGAAAATGCCAAACTATGAATTCCCTGATACCTCGAAATGACTAGTGTCATTCAATAGAGCCCGCTGTGCTGAACAATAAAAATACCCTGACCATGGGTCAGAGACGCTTCGTCCGAGAGTTATACCTCACTAAGACTTAAAATTTTGAGTACAAAACCTTACGGATCCGGGGGCAGAAAAACGCCAAAATGTGAATTTTTATACCTCGACGAAACCTATACCGTTCGATAGAGCTGATCGCGCTGAGCAATAAAAATACCATGACCCTGGGTCCAGGACCTCTCCTTCGGAAGTTATGGCCCCTCAAAGTTTTTTGAATCCACATGTAAAATTTTACGGATTCCAGGGTGAAAAATGCAAAAACCTGAATTCCGGAATTGAAGCTAGAGCTCTATACCATTCGACGCAGCGGGTCGAACTGAGCAATGAAACCACCCTGACTTGGGGTCTGTGACTCTTTGCTCCAAAGTTATGGGTCTTTCACGTTTTGGGAATTTTACGTGTATAATTTTACGGATCCGAGGTCGGAAAATGCCAAAATACGAATTTCGGAATCCTTAGTTGGGACCTCTACCATTCGATAGAGCTTGTTGAGCTGAGCAATAAAACCACCCGGACTTAGGGTCTGCGATCAGTCGTTAGCGAGTTACGGGTCTCTCCGTTCCTCGGTATTTTGCGTGTGCGAATTTACGGATCGGAGGGGTGGAAAATGCCAAAACACGAATTCGGGAATTCGCGTTCGTAGTTCATATATTTCGATAGGGCTCAATGAGCTGAGTAATAAAACCACCCTGACCTGGGGTCTCCTGCTAACCGTTAAAGAGTTATGAGCTCCTGAAGTTTCGGAATCTCTACGTACAATGTTTACGGATCTTAGGACAAAAATGGCAGAATCATGTTTTCTAGCATCTGGTGTTATGAATGGTCTCATTCGGTTCGGTGCATTCCGGGAAGCAATAAAACCACCCTGACTGATACCGCGGACAGCTATCTCGAAAGTTACAACCATTACAATTCTTTAGGACCCCACATTGCGAGTGCCTCACTCGACTGAGTTTAAGCCACTGTCAAGTTTGTCAGCTGTATTAGCTATTTTTAACGGAAGGATAAGAATAATAGTAGCTTTAACCTCAGGCTCAAATAAGATTATGTTGTATGGATTGTAGCTTGGTTGTTTTATTTTGCTAATTCACTATAACTTTGTTCTTTCCAGTTTATGAGTTAGAGTGCATTTGGTTCGTTATTTTGGACGTTTGCTGGTTGTATTTTGAACCTTGGTTTGCACCCTTGGGAAACCTTTATTAGGTACTCTGGCTAGACACCTTGTAGAGTGGACATTTTAGAACTCAAAAAGAGAACAGGAAACTTTGCACCTGCAGCAGCAATTTCAGAATATGTCTCTTTTCACTATGTGACCTGACTTGGACTCACTCTCAGCGTACTAGGCCTCATTTATACGTTTAGCTCACAGGTTATCCAAATAGGTTGAAGATTACTTGCGATTAGGCTTATGCTTGAATAGGGGTGCGTCACGAGTACCGAGATTATTTCGTACTAGTATATTTCTTGTAGTTTTATTTTGTGGTTTTGACATTCTTTAGCTAATTGCAATTTAGTGTTTGATTCCCCTATGTAAGGCAGGTTTCGAAAAGCGGGCGGAACTTTTTCTTATTGCTCGTTTTGGTTAAAAATACTCCGGAAAAAGATATGTTACACTCAAAAGGGAGAGTGACCTGGCGGTGAAAGTCATACATGCGTGCCAGTGGGTCTTGGAAGTTACCTAGCACTTGGACCTAAGTACGGCGATGTCAAAACCCTAGCATTTCCTCCGCCCTAATCACGGAGGACCCCGATATTTCGGCGCGACCCCTTTTTGTGATGGACAGTCAATTCCACGCGTAAATTTAAACCGTCCAATCAGCGTGCACCGGTTGTAACGGTTGAATTCTTTTTATTGGCTCTTTGCAGCCGATTTCCGTAACCAATAGTATCGCGTCTCGCCGCGTCCTTTTTTCGTTGTTTCATTGGCTCTTTGCAGCCGTTTTACCATAGCCAATAGTATTGTTTCTGGCCGCGTCTGTTCTGAGCTTTACATTGGCTGAAAGCTCAAACCAATCACCTGAGGCCTGGGAGGGGTATATAAGAGCAGTGCACGGGCTGCATTTTCAGTTCAGTTCAGTTTTCAAAGATTTTTCAGTCGCGAGCTCGACCCGCGGCAGGAAACCGGTTCTCTCCGGTGCACTGTATGGCGACACGGTGCACTTGGGAGAACTCGGGGCGCTGTATTAAAATGTACGGGACGGGGGTACCAGAGATGCGCTCAGAGCGCTACAAATTTTATTAAAATGAATAAGCTATACGCCCAGTTAGGACTATGTAGTTTCACAAAGGGGGTGTGAGTAAAATTTCTGAAATTCACAGTTCCTTGTAGTTGGCGACAACACAGGACCTCAACTAAATTTGGTTTCAACTTTTGAGAATCCGTATACCGTGGTAAAATCTAAAAAGTCACCCAACTGGTAAAAGATAACCCGACTGGGGTCGAGCTGTACAATTGTCAACCGCGACGGGAAGGCCACAGCAGCCTAGTGCTAAGCACTTAGGATATGTCAAACAAAAGAGCCAATCCCTGGTCACGCCAGAAAAATTTGGTTTGCCCCGTGACTTAAATGGTGGTTGCCGGGCCTTATTTAGGATAGTAGTAAGAATTTTCCTCAGGTTGACAATTGAGCTGCTGGACGTGTAGCCCGTGTAGGCCTTGTAGTTTAAGGAAACTTTAAACGAGACTTTGTTGTGTATCAGACGCGATCGGAGACATGCTTAGCCAGAGCTTAGGTCAAAAGAATAGTCTTAGGATCCCCAGTATACTTCTCAAGGGTCCATGGTACGCATGTGTAGTATTTCAGACCGCAACTTAAGTCACTATCCTACCGAGCCCTTCGTGCTACGCCCCTCGGAGAGATCCTTCCAAAATGTGCATGCCAATCACGGGTGTCTTTTCGACTTAAGAGTTCTTTGACCCACGCCGTCCAGACACAATGGGGCTCGGTAGCTCATAATTTCAAAAACCGCGTCAACCTAAACGCTCAGCTTTCTAAGGCCCAAAAAACTAGCGGTAAGGTGGTTAGTCCACGTTCAGGTCGCTACAGGTACACGTTTGATCTCGCTAACTTCTGGAAGCAGAAGAGTTATGAATTTTTGTACTTTTTGCAATTACGTTAAATTATTCAAAGCTATTCTTGCTATCAGCGCTCTGCGCAAATTAACTCAACTCAAGTCAACGCTCAACTTTCGATAACCTGAGTCATATCCTAACTAATGTCACTCACACGTTACCATACGTGCACTCGGCACACGAAATATCCCCTCCCAAAAGAAATTCAATAACTTGTCCGGCTCATGTTTTGTCGAAACCCTTCATTTTCCAACAGTATCACCGCCATTCGCGGACATCATAGAGTTTCACCGAAGCTCTATCCGGACTAGGTTGTTTTGCAGTGACACTGTCTAGGAGATTGAAATGTTTGAAAAACAGTGTAGTGGACAATATTTTTATATGATAGACACATAGGGACACCTTAGCGGGAAAATCAAATTTAGGCGGGAAAATTCAAATTTTGGCGTCAAATTCAAACTTAGGCGGGAAAATTCAAATTTTGGTGGGAAAAATCAATTTTTGGTGGTAAATTTAAATTTTGGCAGAAAAATCCAAATTTTAGCGCAAAATTCAAATTTTGGCGGAAAATTCAAGTTTTGGCGGGAAAATTCAAATTTTGGCGGGAAATTCAAATTTTGGCGGAAAAATTCAAATTTTCGCGGGAAATACAAATTTTGGCGGAAAATTTCAAATTTTGGCGGGAAAATTAAAATTTTGGCGCGCAATTTAAATTTTGGCGGGAAATGTTGGCGAACTTGCAAAAAGCAACAAAATTACGCAGTAAATTAATTACCTTATTTAGCGCTTTACGGCGACACCTTTTAGACTGTAACGTCAAAGTCCGACAATTCACGCAACTCTATATTTAATATTAACATAATGCGCAGACAGTATGCAAAATGTCCGTCAATGCAATAAACTCTATGCGGACATTTTTTATTTAGAGAGAAAATTTCCGTACACAGTTAGGCAATTACAGGATAGCGAGCCTTTTTAAGACGGAATAGGTGGACGATGGATGTGCCCAGTGCACGTATGGTAACGTGTGAGCGACATAAGGTATAACCATGTTTCTCATGTCATACGATCAAAACTTTACCTGAGTGTAATTATTGCACCTAGAGCGCTATTTTGAACATCCTGGCCTTGAGCCATGGCTTTTAAAATATTTTGTATGGATTTCTAAAAACATTAAACTAACTAGGTTAAAGCTATAACTTTCGCTAGCCCTGGTCTGAACCAGAGGATAAGATCAATAAAATTTTGGAGGCGTGGATCGATCCACCTTTTTACGAAAGGTCCTTGACCATATGCTTTAAATTCTTCAGGATCGGCTTTGGATCACCCGTGATACACGACATCCTTAGAACGTCAGCCAAAGACCACTCTCATCCAGAAACCCGCGCCTTGGAATTATTAAGAGAAATCTTAACAGGCGACCCGTTTGATAAACTCGGCCTAACTCTGATTGTTACGAGTGCGAATTACTTCCCTGCTAAGTGCGTATCGTCAAAGGATTAGGCGTAAGACGATATCGGAATATTGTGACTCTCAGAACCCGATATCACGCCAGGGGGACCGTCATCCTCTGGACACGTAGGCTTATAAGGTAGATCCACGGCCAAGGACACCCGTGAGGGATACCACTCGGATTCGTCCGCAGAGGTACCCGTTGATCGCAACCGTAACAATATTCTTGTTTTTTATTGCACAATTCAATACACGTATCTATTGTTGATAAATATGTATTTTATTTTATTATCAATATTAGCAGATAGCACATGCTGATTTTTACGTAAGCCCAAGAGCTCGCCTGCGCTACAGTCTAAGCGCGCTTCCCGGCTAGACTATTATCGGACTTTGTTTCTGTTTCCCCGGATCTCAGACGTTCACTGATGAATTCCCGGATTTTACCGGACGCGGACACCCTGCATGTACGTTAATAGTTTGATTTTCCGTTTAATAGTTTTTAATTAGAAAATTAAAAACTACCGCGAAAAAATTGTTAAGTGTTTGAGCGAGTGTTCTTGTTCCTATTCTAAAGGACTGACAAAGTAGGACAATCATTTGTGCTTCTAAGTTAGTAGTGACATCCGCAGAATATTAGATTTTGGGTGGGAACTAAATAATTTTCGCAGGCCCTACAATTACAGTTCAAGATATCACAATCTGGCCGAAACTATTTGAGGGGCACCTGTTGGATTTTGGGGCGCGGCCTCTAATGACCACCAGTCAGGACGCCAATGTTAGTTAAGTAAAATTGAACATAAAATCATTATATACAAAGTTTGGTTGGTATATTGGTAGAGAAGCGCACTAGTATGTACAAACTTAAAAAATTTTGATATTAGTTATGATATTGACGTGCTATATAACGCACTTTAATACATATGCAATACATTACTCTTTGCAATATACAAAGTTATGTATCGAATTTTAGGTGACGTACAACAGGAGCAGGCCCGTAGATGGGAATGCTTAGGTCTTAGCTTAGGCTTATGATCAGTTTTATAGGTCTATACGCTGTGTGTATACTTACGCTAGAAGACTTAGGCTTCGGCTTAAGCAAACCTAAATAGCCTAAGCCTAGTCTTAAGCTTAAACCTCAATGGTGTTCCCACGTGGGCATTGGAGGAACGTGCCCTTCTCAATTTGGCTGGTGTCCCCAAATATGCCCCCAAATGTATTAAAATTTTTTAGACGCCCATGGATATTACAATATCTGACCGAGTTTATTTGGGGCACCAGAAGATGGGGGCTATTTAATGACACCCATAATGACGCCCTAACGCACGACCGTAGCCAGCTCATCTTGCTAATGGGGGTTTAAATTTTTCAGGAGGGGCATACAATGGTTTTTGTTGACTTACAACAAGGTTGAAATTTTTTTAGGGAACAGCAAAATTTTGCCAGGGAGATTGAGACCTCTGCCTCCTTGCTACGGCCCGCCATAGCGGCATATACCTCTTGTTAAAATCAACATATTAACCGCTGGTCACAGATTTTTATTGACTTTGTAAAATGTTTTGCGTCCGTCGTGTTCCCATAACGCTAAGTTCTACACTTTTGATATACCGCTACGTAGGTAGTATATAAAAATATATATGAAAAAATTGTTAACTGTTAGAGCAAGTTTCCTACTTGCGATTCCGAAAAAAATTATTTTCGTTTAGTCCTAAGGCCCTTTAGCCACCTACCTTGCTAGGTGGTGGAACATATTTCAGGAGGGCATACAAGTTTTGATGTTTGACACTTTTAAAGAAAGATTGAAAATTTTGTATTTGGCGGGTGACATGCACACCAGACTGCATTTTATTTCATAAGAAATATAGTGCGCGTACGTATAGTTTTTATACGCAACCCAATCTTTGGGCACTAGAAAAATATGCTAGTGGTTTGCTGTGTTAAATTTCACACATACATATCAGATTGCAAAAACACATAATTGTAGCTAAATGCAGGGTTCCAATCGGAATTAAATTTTGTCGGAAACGAAATCGGAATCAAATTTTTTGTCGGGTTTGGTTTCCAAAAAGGTCGAAAATTTTCTAAAGGGTAAGCGAAAAATTCGTCCAGAGGCAGCTCAGTTGCCCTCTGGCTACACATAAAAAAATTGTGCTCTAAAATATAAAGTATTTGTTTTTATATAACAAATACACTTCTACATGCGAAACATGAAATGAAAATAGCGCAACATAGTATATTTCACTGGCGGAACCAACAAGGGTCTGTGCCAGCAGAAATTTTCAAAATTGGACCGTTTCGGACATTTATGGAATTTTTTAGGTGATGTGCAACAGAAGCAGACCCGTAGCCAGTTGACACAAGAGATAAAGTGTTTTTCAAGAGGAACACAGCAAGGTAAAAAATTTTTTGGGGGCTGGATATTCTTCCAAAGGAAAATCAGACACCGCCCCCCGTCTGACTACGAACGCTTAGTGAACCGTCAAGTGAAACTCTTTATACAACGACAACTGTCAACTAAAGATTAAAATCTAGATGGCAATCGTCAATTTAAAATTTAATACTAGACGGCAACCGCCAATTGAAAAACAGTTTATACAGCAACCGTCAATTGAAAATAAAAGTTGAGATGGCAATCGTCAACCAGGAATCTATCTTTTAAAGGCAACCGTCAATCCGAATGCTAAACTTGAATAGCAGCCGTCAACAGGTACTTGTGAGGTATACAGCAACCGTCAATGGGTTTGCAAGTTTTGTAGTAGTAAGTGTCAAACGATAGCAAGATCGGAACCGCCATTGACGACTGCCCTTTAAATTTTGGCGCAAATCTTGAAAATAATTCAAGATTTGCAAAATTTTAAACAGTAGCCGTCAACGGAAAATAAAATTTTGATAGTAGCCGTCCACGCGATCTCGTTTTTGAAACTAGTAGTCGCCAGCCGTCAATTGACGTTTCGAAAATCCACACATCGTACGCACGTTATTGTGGACGACGCATAATTAAGAATTGTTTAGTTAATGTGGAAGCTTTGTGAAACGATAGCCCCACATTCCGCTTAGTGTCCTTTCACAACGCGGGGAGCTTAGGGAGCAGCGACCTCCGTAAGAACATTCATGCAAAATTGATCCAAAAAGTTTGATTACGCTAGGTACAGTTGCATACTGCGGGGGAACTGCAAAAGTGCTTTCTCTCACATAGTGCTGTAATGGGATGGAAGTTTACAATCAGTAAAGATTTTTACCCGGTATACGCTTTACGCACAGAGATTTCATTTTTACCCGTGGGTATACCCGCGCAAAATTACTTTGCCCTCTACCCAATTTTACAAACCCTTATTTTTTCTGCGTTTTATACAATTGTGTAATTTTATAGTGCATCGATGTTTAGTCTTTTGATTCGCGTCTAAGCCTAAGCCTTAGCCTAAGCCTAAGCAAAAAATTGTAATCTAAAATCTAAACCTACTCTTTAGAAATCTGGACGCCCCTTAAAGTAACTTAGCCATAAATTTTGTCGAAGAATGTGGGCAAATGGAATAAGATTTATTGTTGCTGCCATTCAAAAAGCCACAAATAGCTTTGATTTAACAGGAAATTTCAGAAGCGTAATACTTATTTTTCACTAATACGGTGACAACTGTTTAAAATTTAAGTTTTTCTACATTGTATTAATCTCAGCAACCTGCATTATTTGTGAGGAATACTAGCTATGTACTTCAAACCGTTGTTTGCCATTTCTTATAAAATTTTTTACATGAGTAAAGATTAACAAAATTTTACCCACACTTTGAAGTTCTCTACCCGCGGTAATACTCGCATCAATATTTTCTTACCTGGTTCGCGTCTACCCGCTGGTACAAGCTGGTAGCGTGCCACTATGATCACAATAAGCATGCCTTCGAGTTTTTCGCCATACTTTTACCGTTTTGTATTAGTCCTGCCAGCGTTTAAAGGAGTATACAAGAGGATAGCGCGCAACTGTGGTCATAATGGGTCATCCACGTAATACTGTCTACGCTACTGTAAAAAAACTGTCCAAACACCTGGTTTTAAGGGCGGGACAAAACGACGATTTTCTCAAGCAACAAAGACTTAATAGAAGGTGTGATAGCTAGTGGGTTTTGGCAGCAGGTCCTTCGAAAGGACTAAGGACAATGTAGGCACTGTCTGGACACAGTGTCTGACAATACGAGTTCCTTCGAACAGACTCTGTATAATCGCTAAGCAAAGTTCATTCAGACAAACTTTGTGTTATGAAATAAGCTGAGTCCCTTCTGACAGACTCTGGACAAAACAGTTGTCTTTAAATAACGTATTGACAATATAGCATGGGTATGTACGGCAACGTGACCAAGCATAGGTCGTTTAGAGAAAGTGCACGTTGTCAGCATGGTCTACACAGAATACGAGTGACATTTGGACATGTAATTTGGAAACAATAAAACTACAGACTTAGGGGCTCGTATATGAAAACAATTGTTTATCGTTGCATAGACAGTATAATGCGGATGACCCATCATTTGCATGTCTTCGAGTTTTTCGCCATACTTTTACAGTTTTGTATTAGTCCTACTAGCGTTTAAAGCCGGATACAAGAGGGCACGTGCAACTCTGGTCAGAAATTGCATGTCTTCGAGCTTTTCGCCAAAGTTTCACGGATTTACCTTTGTCCCAACTGATTTCATATTTACTACTGGGTTTCAGTCAGGGTGCAACCGGAATTACAATTTACCGGAACCGAAACCGGAACCGGAATTTGAAAATTTTACCGGAACCGGAACCGGAAACGGAACCGGAAAGTGAAAAATGCATTTCACCAAAAATTTCATTTTAATCTTATTTTTTGCTCTATTATTTGTGAAATAACCTTAGTCGAACATAGGTATTTATTTTATTTGTTGTATTTTAGATTTTCATCATCGACTGAAGTGAAATCCACCATCAATGACTTATATTCGGAGTACAAGTGGCTTTCAAAAGAGATTCTTAAAAATTAGCAAAGTTAAGAAACGGCCAAATTATAATACCGGAATTTTTAAATCCGGTAAAAATTTACCGGAACCGGAACCGGAAGGTGAAAAAATGCCGAAACCGGAACCGGAACCGGAATTCCGGTTGCACCCTGGTTTCAGTATAAACGTTTGACCACTCCGCAAGCATATTTGGTCACCAGCGGATGCAGAGGGGAACGGAAGGGGCGTACGCCCCTCAAGTCAGAATTTTTCTGGTGATAAAAGGGTAAGGTCCCTACCATACAGTTTTACACCTAAATAATTTTTTTGTAAAAAAATTCTTACTTCAGCAATTTTTTTGTATTATTAACCTTATAATTTTTCCACTTAGAAAATTTTTGGTAGTAAAATGGTAAGGTCCCTACCTTATAATTTTTGCGTTTTATAACATTTCCCCGCTCGCCCTCCAATCAGAAATTGTTTTTCCGTCTCTGTATACGATACCTGACCAACGGGTGATGGTAACCTCTTCACTTTTACTGGCCCCTTCTTAAATATAACACCTGTTGCAATTGCATTTTACGTTAGCCTCTTGATTGATGCGGGGTTCACATTATAGCCGGAGCTGCGTGGAACAAGTTTTGTTCCAATTAGAGTATTATGCAACATTTTATCTGCTTATAAACCCCGTATCTATTGAAAAAGTCGTAGTTGTCGTCTTCTTGTTCCTCAATATCTATCATATGACATGCAACATATTGTCTACGATACCATACATGTTTCCAATAGTTCGCATACTTAAAATAACTTAACCAAATTGAAAATTTGTATTTTTTTAACTATGCCGATAGTTCTGAGCGATCTCGTGTCAGAAACAAATTTGTTGGCGCGTATTTTGGGTGTTAAAGCATATCTGTACCACTATCTTCCAAGTTTCTAGACATTTCTACGAGAGAGCCGTAGTTGTTAGTTTATGTCATATGACACACGAGTTTTGTCTGTTCACCCGATATGGACCTCACATTTTGAAATTGACGTTAAACCTACTCGGTTATAACACGAATCCCCATTATTCAAAACTGCAGGTAATCAAACTTACATTGGACTATACACTGCACTTTGGACGCACTCTAAGTCGTTAATGCAGAGCATGGGAGGAGCTATTGCAGACGGAATCACAGGGCGAGGTCCAACATGGTCATCAGGTGCATGCGGCGAATGGAGAGCTGAAGAAGAATTTGGAGAAATTGCAGCTTTCTGTGCCGTAAGGATTCCTTCTATGCTTGAGCATCGGAAACGGCAAGCGTCTTTACGGCGGTGATAGTTGCCTGCAATACCACGCGGTGCACGTCCATGACCTTCAGCAAATGTTTTCTTTGTGTTACTTGAACGATTGAACGGCTCAGTTAAATTACTGCCTCCAGTACCATAAATGATTTTACGATCTAAAGTTTGTTCCAGGAGAAGGTTTTTATCAACAGCATTAGAAGCAACTGGAAGTCCTGGTGAATTGGTAACGTCGCCTTGACGACTGCCGGTGTTAACCAATTTTTTACAAACCATATTTCTGTGTTGGGAATGCGGCGTATTGCTGAGCTGTCTTGATCGACTTTGCCTGTCAGTTGTTGCATCACTAACGACATCAGCACTAGAGTGAGTTGTTTTCCTAGTGGGCGGTGTAACTCCATCGTCATATCGTGGTGTATTATCTTCAATTATACTTCCACGACTGTCACTTCGATCACGGTTCCGACGACCAGAACGAGCTGCGCCTGTTCTTCTTGGTGTTGTTTTAGAAGCTGTTTTACGCTTAGACGAAAGCGGAGTTGCGGCTATTGAACGAGCTTGAAAAAATGATAAACGAGGCAATTCAGAAATAGTTTTAATGCCTGCTGAAGTCGAGCGACGTTTAGAAATGTATCCAGTAGCTGACGATCGTTCCTGAAAAATAGTAACATATTGTGGTATATAATATTTCGTATTCCCTGGTGGATCAAAGCAGGACGACACGGCCTAAGCCGTCTATCAAGAATCAAAACCAACTTTTTTATTACGTTAAAAAATTAAAACGGTTTTCGGCTTGTCTCTCGTTAATTTTTCAACTGTTATACCCCGTGCGTCCCCGATTTTGAAATTTCTGGATCCGCCTGTTCGTTCGTGGTGCTTACTTAAAACCAATTGAATCAAATAGTTTCCCTCTCAAGGGTATCAATTAAAGTTTCGCCCTGAAGGTTTTAACTTCTCAAGAAGTCATAATGCTCAACGGGCAGAACGAGAGATTTCCATTGTGGCAACAGAATGCGTATTACGTGAGCATCTTTTCATCGCCAACTTGAATTCGTAGTCCAATAAAACTGCGCTAATCGTACAAAGCACACCGTTGGTTATTGACGCAGCCAAACATTCGTTACGAAGCATATGCGAGATTTTATGACAGGTGTTGCAAGCTTATTTAAAGGAACCTTGTTGAAATTATCGCTATCTGAAAACCGCATTAGGAAGGAAACTTTAAAATCTCCGATCAAAAAACTGGCTCTCTGCTCATCAGAACCTCAAATGGGTCCGTTACTATTTATAACCTCTCTGTGCCAAATTTTATCCAAAGAGCCGCCTTTTTAGTTTCAAGTTCCCCCGTGTGGTATCTATTAAAGTTTGCACCTGCCCGCATTACTAATAACAGCGAACTTTAATTGATCCCAAAACCAGTAGAAAATTATTTTTGAGGGGCACCGAAATATTTTGGGAACACATACAATTGCAATTCAAGATTGCTTACTTCTAGACCGAGTCTATTTGGGGATGGACGCACGGTCCCCAATGTCCCCTCGTGCTAACGCTCTTGATAGCTTGCCTTGGATCAAAAGCAAACAACTATGTGCAGTTAGTGTAGGTATACATCACACGTACATCTGAATTAAGCCAACGGCGTTATTCCAGGGACTAAAACATATGTGTCCTTACTTCATTTGCTTAATGCCCGCACGATTTTGCACAGATTCGCCATTGTGAATATATTGTAGGTTTTCGTGTCAATTTAAAAGTGGGGAAAAATATGTTACCATTTTCAACGGAGCAACAAACGGTTTTTAGTTGTGCCAGGCTCGTTGCGCTAATAGGCTGTAAACTTCTTTAGCTTTTAACGGTGGAGCGTAAAAAGGTACTCAAAAAAGAAAATCTGACTTCCTCATTGGAATTTTTTTACAAATTTTGGTTTTCAATTCTACTCTATTGCAAAAACCAATTTATTATATACGGAATATTGATATCGACCAATTTCTTTTTTGCGTTCCTCGTTGTTCTTTTTGTATTAAATATAGAAAAGTACAAAAGTCTAAAAATAATATTGTTATTTATAGTTCAACTTACAACAGTTGCAGCATGAAAAATGTTTACGATAAAATTGTATGGTGCATTTTTTTTAAATTTCTACTGACAGTATACTTTTAGTGAAGCTCAGAGTGCATCTTGTACAATTTACAACAAAATATTATCATGAAAATAACGCAATCGAAAGTGGACACTGATTTTTTAATTTCAAGCGGAAACGGAAATGCTATATCCAGTAATACACCCCGTAATTTAGTAAAAAATGTGTTCGGCTTTTCACTCGTTTCGTCGTGAGGTATATTTCAATAACGTCTGTCCATCAAATATTCCTAGATTCACCAGTAGTCGAATGCATAACAAACCATCAAGAATTTGTCAACTTTAATAATTCGCGGTGCTACGCAACTGAAATTCTCTGCAGAGCGCACACGCTCGTGACTAGCTATAAAACCGTTTTTGGTGTGGAACAAGGTGAATATAAATGTACTTGTCAACAGGACTTGTCAGGTTTTTAAGTCCGTGGTTGACACAGGATATTCGAAAGTCGAGCCCACTTTTTTAACTCACAACTTTCGCATACATTTATAAAGATTATCTACAATTTTATGCTTTGCACCATTTCGATGTTGTTTAAAACAACCACTGGCTGAAAATGTTTCAACTGATGCCAGATATAATTGACGCTTGAACGAACCACTAACATTTTAATCAAAAAAATTCATACGAAAGTTCATCATTTGAAGTAGTTGTAATACCTGTTTAAATTGGGTACGAACGTGTTTTCTTTTTGCCTTTCCGTTCTCGTATTCGTGTTCCTGTTAAGGGAAAAATATATATTCCGGCAGGTACATTCGTTAACTGCTAAAATAATAAGTCTTCAAGTTATCTATGAAGTACCAATGGGTTGCAATATAAAACCTTTTTAACAACAATGTCTCACGGTGAGTTTTGTTAAGCTTTCAAACTAAAAATACCCACACGTACAGATCAAGTGGTTCGACGGAACTCGCCGTTTTTTAATAACGTAACTCAAAACTGGAAGAATTTCTCTTTTGTTTTTCTATTTTTCCTTTCATACAACATTATTGTTATCCATAATATCGTGCGCAATTTAAATTATAAAGATAACTTTTGTTTTTCGCAAATATCTTAATAATACCTCTTCATCAGAAGATGAACTGTCTTCCTGAGCTGCTTCCGCTGCAACTGCTGCTTCTTCTTCTGCTCGACGTTTACGCTCCGCAACCTCTTTTGCAAGCGCAGCACGGCGTTCGGTTGCAAAGCGGGCTAGTTCACTGTTCCGATTTGCAACGGCTTGCCTGCGATTATGAGTTAACACCAACGGTATTGTGAGTGAAATCTCATCCTAAAAGTACAGCGATTTGCTGCAAATCATCCACTTACACTGTGTTTGGAGAAGTTGGAGAATGAGAGCCAAAACGATTTTTGTAATTTTATTCTCAAATTAATTTTTGAAAACAAACAGTGTTGTCGTTGTCATCATTATGTACCTCCATATTCATAATTTAGGTGTGACAAATGCATACGCTTATGACATCTCCAACACTGAAGTCGAATTACCTGTTGGTACCGGCCATTCTGTCTGCTCTAGTGCAGTTTTGCCGAACTCTTAACTTTTAAATATTTCTATACATATCTGGATATTTTAAACCTGGCTTAGGTGTCAAACCAACAGACAGAACAGCTACTGGAGAACATCCAAGGACTGTTTGTATATATTTCAAACTCAAACGACGTAGTATTCGAACACTAAACTACTTTTCATACACAAGACCTACCGCAGGACCGAGCTTATGACAACATACAGCAAGATGTTCGGAAAGAAATATTTTCAACATCAAACTGGATTGTAAAAACCAATCACAAGTCGAGAATTCAGCTCAACTTTCAACTGAGGTTTTAGTACAAAATTTCTTTTGGTGAAACAATGTGCAAACTATTCCAAAAAGGTTTTCCATATTAGTATTTCAGATATACGGCGGATTTTGGTTTGTGTTTTGTTGAACAGCGAACTGACTTTAGAAATGCGTCGTTCAACCAATTTAATTTCGAACCGCGACTGAACACTGAGTGGATGCTTCATCATTTCAATGCGAAGCTCGGTAATTCGTCCGATTATCGGTTCCATAATCGATTTCGTCATGTTTCTAATTATAACGTTGGTTTCTGAAGAAGACAGATTATTTACATTTTGCTGTATGCAAAATGTTCATCGTACCATCGTAACACATTCCAACAACACTGGCTGTTTTTAAAATAGAACTGGGTTGTGAAACATCGAGACTAAAACAACACTCTGCGTTACCTGACTCGACCAACTTGAACAGCTAATGTACGTGAAAAAGGTATTGGTGAAAATACATTCGAAAAACGTATTGGTGAAAATACATTCGAAAAACGTAACAATGAGTTTAACCTGACTCAAACTGCCGTACAGCTCAAATGCGTCAAAAAGTGATTGGTAAAAAATGCAGTAGAACAAAAACAACGCTGTGTTTTGTCTAACTCCGCCCGCTGGTATATCTGGCATACGTCCAGAAGTTATTGTTAAAAAATGAAGTGGAAAAAATAACGCTGCGTTTTACCTGAGACTCCACCAGTTGGTATATTTCACATACGTCAAGACGTTGGTGGTAATGGGTCATTCACGTAATAGTGCGCGCACCAGTGTAAAAAATTGTCCAGGTCTGGGAAAGAACCTATGACATTTTCAGGAACTATGTAGAAGACGACACAGACAACCTGTTTACCGAACCTGCAGTGTAGCTACAGCCAAAATACAGAGTGCATAATGTCCTTGCACCGTTACCAGACACTGTTCGAAGGGACTATTGTTGTACATTTGTTTTAGCAGAATCTATGTACAAACAAATTAAAAACATTTCGCAAAAACACGGAAACACGCTGTAGCGAGAGTCTGCGTTTCGTCAGTAGTCCGTACCGCCGGACTCTATTTTGTCCCTACTCCCATGGAACACTGCCAGGACAAAACCGGCTATTTAAGTGCAGGGCGTGTGCTGCCATCAGGCCCTGGTTATAGCATCGTTTTTGAACACTGGTTCTAAGAGGGTGGGTGGACAATTTTTACAACTATGCGCACTGCAAAAAATGGTGAGTCAACAAGCTGGGTCAGATTCGACTCTACCTGAGTCAAATTTGACTCAATGAGTCACGCGTTTGACTCGGGCAGAGTCGAATTTGATTCATAGTGTGTTGTCCCGCAAGGCTTATTTCGGATTTTGCAGTGCACGCATAATTACGTGGATGATCTATAAATAATGCAGCAGAAAAAATAACGCTGCGTTTTACCTGACTACCCAGGTGGTATATCTCACATACGTCGAGAAGTGATTGGCAAAGAATGCAGTAGAAAAAATAACGTTGAGGTTTACCTAACTCCACCAGCTGATATATCTCACGAACGTCAAGAGGTGACTTGTAAAGAATGCAGTAGAAAAAATAACGCTGTGTTTTACCTGGCTCGACCAGCTCTTACCTACAGCTCAAATACGTCAAGAAGTGATTCGTAAAGAATGCAGTAAAAACTACATAACGCTGGGTTTTACCTGACTCGACCAGTTCGTACAGTTCACATACGTCAAGAAGTGATTGGTAAAGAATGCAGTAGTCCAAATAAAGATCAACATGAAAATCATAAATTACGTTCGCAGAATTGTTCTAAAATAATATTCGTATAAAGCAAAAAGGTTTTCGCGTTCAATTAAAGCCTTGTTTATATCTAAAGTAAAAACAAAAATACTAATGATAAAACAACATCTCCGGACGGCATCAGCTCAATTAGTACCATATTAGTTGCCACCACCGCATTTATAAAACCGCTCGCTTTAAGGTTCCTGAACAGAATTAAAAAATTGTTACATCATAGCATTTTAATGTCTAACTAAACTGAGCTTGGCGCTCCTTGCTCCGGAAAAACGACTGAGTTTCGGCGCTCTTTGCTCTAAAAAACGACTGAGTTTTGGCTCTCTTTGCTCTAAAAAACGACTGAGTTTTGGCGCTCTTTGCTCTAAAACGACTGAGTTTTGGCGCTCTTTGCTCCGAAAAAACGACTGAGTTTTGGCGCTCCTTGCTCCGAAAAAACGACTGAGTTTTGGCGCTCCTTGCTCCGAAAAAACGACTGAGTTTTGGCGCTCCTTGCTCCGAAAAAACGACTGAGTTTTGGCGCTCCTTGCTCCGAAAAAACGACTGAGTTTTGGCGCTCCTTGCTCCGAAAAAACGACTGAGTTTTGGCGCTCCTTGCTCCGAAAAAACGACTGAGTTTTGGCGCTCCTTGCTCCGAAAAAACGACTGAGTTTTGGCGCTCCTTGCTCCGAAAAAACGACTGAGTTTTGGCTCTCTTTGCTCTAAAAAACGACTGAGTTTTGGCGCTCCTTGCTCCGAAAAAACGACTGAGTTTTGGCGCTCCTTGCTCCGAAAAAACGACTGAGTTTTGGCGCTCCTTGCTCCGAAAAAACGACTGAGTTTTGGCGCTCCTTGCTCCGAAAAAACGACTGAGTTTTGGCGCTCCTTGCTCCGAAAAAACGACTGAGTTTTGGCGCTCCTTGCTCCTAAAAAACGACTGAGTTTTGGCGCTCCTTGCTCCGAAAAAACGACTGAGTTTTGGCGCTCCTTGCTCCGAAAAAACGACTGAGTTTTGGCTCTCTTTGCTCTAAAAAACGACTGAGTTTTGGCGCTCCTTGCTCCGAAAAAACGACTGAGTTTTGGCGCTCCTTGCTCCGAAAAAACGACTGAGTTTTGGCGCTCTTTGCTCTAAAACGACTGAGTTTTGGCGCTCCTTGCTCCGAAAAAACGACTGAGTTTTGGCTCTCTTTGCTCTAAAAAACGACTGAGTTTTAGCGCTCCTTGCTCCGAAAAAACGACTGAGTTTTGGCGCTCTTTGCTTTGAAAAACGACTGAGTTTTGGCGCTCTTTGTTCTGAAAAACCGACTGAGTTTTGGCGTTCTTTGTTATGAAAAACCGACTGAGTTTTGGCGCTCCTTGCTCCGAAAAACGAGTGAGTTTTGGCGCTCTTTGCTCCGAAAAAAATGTGGTCAACAGTTAGAAATCTCAACAAAAAATGTCAATTTACCAGAACGGGCATTGCAATCTCTAATGTTGACTCTTGTTCCACCAGCTGCTCAAGCAAACACGTTATTACTTTCCAAAACTCCATAGTTGTCGTCTTATTATTTGCGTAGGTGCTATCTTCTACGGTAGCGGTTATGTTGTCGTTTATATCAAAAATATTGCTCATAGAAAACTTAAAGCTGCATCCGCTAGAGATTTGAGGCAAAAGATAAGGATTAAAATCTTCAATGCTGTTACTAGTGCAGTCCCATCCAGATGCAAATGAGTTAAATTTCTTATCATTGGTACCACAATCGGAATCATCATCCCGACCATTCGTTACAGCGTCTTGCGGTATTAATGTATTTGGAATAATGTTTGGTGAAGTCATCATAAACTATTAGACTTTGCACATATTATTTTTCATGCTAAAATAATTTGTTATATAGTTAACATAATTCGGTCTTGTCAGTCAATGCTGTGAGGTAACTATTTAGAAACTGGGTTACTTTTTCCCGAAAAAGTAAAAAGATCTAGAAAAATGTTTTTTACTCAGAAAAAAGTTGAAAATTGGAACGTAAGTACTCGTGCGTACTAAAGTGCAAGGACGTTAGTGCATGCTATGTATGTCACGACTGGAATCAAAATATTGGGAGCCGATGTTAGGAGCCCAAATGTAAAAGTTCGCTTCGGTCTGGAGTTTTTGTATCTATTAAAAACCGAAGTCATAACTCGTGGTTGCACTGACACGCTTAAAACCAAAATTCTGTATTAGAACTCACAAAAATGTGTCTGGTTTCTCGATCGGTACGCTCGCGAGTTTACCTCCAACTGATGCAAAAATTGGTGATACATGGCACTCTCCCAGCGAAACAGCTTCAAGCCTGTGTTTTCGGTGGCAAGGTCGGTCTGCAAACAGCTTCCAGCCTATGTTTTCACTAGGTCGTTCGAAACAGTCAAGACCCTTCAAGCTTACGATTTCGC
The DNA here is from genome assembly GCA_030248215.1 of Enoplolaimus lenunculus. NCBI lineage: Eukaryota > Metazoa > Nematoda > Enoplea > Enoplida > Thoracostomopsidae > Enoplolaimus > Enoplolaimus lenunculus. The sequence goes on from JASANG010000462.1 coordinate 50,885, forward strand.
TGGATCGGACATTACAGCCGGGAGGGCTTTGTGCTTAAGTTTGTGTTGGGTCGGTCCTGCCGGCCTAAGTATCTTTTGTATTATCTTAACTCTGGCCCTGGTGAATGAGTTGATTTGGTTTGTCTCTGTCCGATTTAAACCACTGTAACAGAGATTCTATCGAATGTCACCTTTCCCTCGAACTATATATACATGACACGTTTTACGTTCCAAGAAGAAAGAACCACATTCAAATGTAGTTAAGCTTAATCGTACAAACATCAACCCACGTTACTTTTAGTGGTGCCCCGCTTGCCGGTTTCACACAAGACCGCAGTAGAGTAGGCTAAAATGTTAAGAATTTTTTTGCTTAGGCTTAGTTTAAGCCGTCTTAGGCTTTCGCAATTGCGATTCAAAACGAGTGCCACATCCGATTCCGATAGCACAATCAATGGGAATTGGAATTTTGCAATTTTAATTTAATCATATTTTGGTTGCATAAAAACTCTCTGGATCTCAACATCGAAATAAACAAAACTACCATTTTATTTAGAAAATAACGATAATTGGTTGTAGTTTAGCTTTACAGAACCAAAAACAATGCGAATATGTTGATGCAACGTTTTTGAAAAATGTTGCCAGCTAACAGATACCCTAAGTTAATATATTCTTAATACAAATTATTCGTATTCTCAGAATATTTGTAGGTTTGATTCCGATTCCGGTAAAATCCAGTTCCGTTTTGCACATTGATTAACACACTATGTATTTAAAGTATTAGTGTGCCCTCCCATAAAATCCTGGCTACGCCCATGATAGCTTCTCGGTCGCTTTGCTCGCCAATTTTTCAAAGCTCACCCTAAATTGGGCTACGGGTTGTCCCGCACTCTGTTTTAACTCCAAGACAAAAATACGCCTACAAACACACATACTGAAGATCTGTACTGTAGTGACCCGGATAACAGGGTGGGCTGATATTTATTTGGCCTCTTTAGAGGGTACCCCCTATTATTCGGTTACGGACTGTTATTTATTTTCAACCAGCAATCCGCCGCCCTTCCGTATATACTGATACATCAGGTATTGCAACTATTCGTTGAATAGTTGGTTTTTGCCTTGCATCAAAAGCTTGAGCGATAATACAAGTTCATACTTTGGAATGTTGCTTTCAAAGCTTAAGTGCACTTTAAAATTCGAACTCAAGATTATTTGGTCTAGTCATTCATGCGCTTCAATTAGGGATAATTGATATTTATGGACTCTAATTAGGGTTTAGGGACTCTAACCGCTTACGGACTCTTATTAGGGATACCGACTCCATTGATTACGGCTCAAAATGGGGACCCACCTCTTATTACCCCCTCTTATTCGGGTCACTACAGTACTAGAACTATAGCTTTTAGTATGTAGCTTTTCGCTCGCTTCGTTCGCTTCGCTGGGTTCTAAGTTCACTTTTAAGGGAAAACCCAAGGCACGAACCTGGTAGGAAGCGGCCCCCAATCCAAATTTATCGTTACGCCACTGCGTATCTAAGGGGACCACCCGGTCTATCGGCCTTGCAACAGGGATAAAAAACTTTGTTTTATGGTTTAGCAGCAAACTGGCGTTCGGCTTCTGGCCTGCTTCGCTGTTGAGTTTTTCACTATTATATATCTCGCGAGACCCTCCTTTCCAAAATTTTTGAATTCGCCCATCTCCAGGAAATCCTGTTTTATGCAAAGTATAATTGACGCCAGCGTATTATGTCCATTCAATAAGGAATCACGAAATTACAATAGCCAATTTGTACATAAATCAGAGTATTAAATGACGGTAAGTATGCAAAAAGCTGTTTCAAGTTTTATAATTTCTGATGAAGGCGCAAAAGTTTTGAATTCATGTTTCTTTTCGCTATATATTTTAACAATTTGACAATGCATGTATATATAAGGTTCTTCCATCCAGAAAGTTTCCTTGGCAAATCTTTTCCCTTGAATATTTCAAACAGGACTGCTTTTATAAAAGCACGAGGTATTTTCAGAGCTCTACCATCTTCAGTGGACAAGGGAATTTTCGAAAGCTGCCTTCACTCACTCTGTTTTAAGTATAAGATAATAAATACGCAGACAAAAAGTCCAAACTAAAATTCTGTACTAGAGTTAAACGTAATAGGGTGTAGCTTTTCGCTCGCGATATTTTCTTCGAGTAGTGTTCACGTGGCCAACCATTCGGTCTAAAGCAATCATGTGTAAAATTCATTGGAGCTTTAGCGCAAAACTTCATTAAAGTACAAATCCCCCCGATCTTTAAAATACTGGTTCAACTTCAGACGCGGTAAAAGGTGGGTCGTAGGTATATCTTTTTAGCGTGGCTAAACATCGCGGCTAAAAAAATTCTTATTTTCCAAGGTACAGCGCGGGTCAGGTAAAATAATGCTTATCCACATCCCTCTCTATCTGTGAATGGTGCGCTGTTTAACACGATTTTTAAGGTATTAGTGGACGTTCCTAGTTAGTTTTGCTAAGTTTCGTTTTTGTTTATCAAGATATTTTACCCAGTGCGTAGTTTTGAAACCGATGTTTGTACAAACTTTTTTTAGACATTAAGCAACAACAGCTAACTCTTGCTTGTTAATAAAAGATGATTTTATACGCCAGTACGAATACGTATTTAAACGTTAGTCGGCACACTATTCTGTTTATTGCACATTTTTCAAAGTAACATATACTGGCTTATCCGTCAATCGCTGCTAAAATTAATGATTTGAGGAAATAAAACAATACGAAAAAGATTTGTGTCTGCTATACTGGAAAAGTCGTTTGTTCAAACAGTTACAGGGGATATGTGGAGCGGGTACTATTGATTGGTATACGTAGGAAGACATTGCATGTAAACTACCTACTTACATTATATAGCATATATTGCATGCAACATACACCGTGACGATAAATTTTTACTGCAAATCAAACTAACGTAATTTTAAACCTAAAGCGTATATTGATAAACCAGTATTTAAGGCTGTGGTGAGTTCCTTGGCAGTGGAGGTAGAAAAAGTGCTCAATGCAGCGCCGGATTAAAGGGGAAGTCCAGGTCTCGGGTCTCCTACCAAAAAGGGGACTCCCACCAACCGAAAACCGACGATACGATTCAATTGAGCAGGACAACAAATTTTTCTTCGCGGACCACAAAGTTATACGAGCTGTGAAACATTTCATTTGGGAAGCCCTCTCGGACTTTTTTGTGTTGGACCACTGTACTTATTGGAACGCCGGTCGTACCGCTACGGGATTGCGTTCTTCGGCAGGGTTATATACAAGGGTGTAGAAAATACTTTTTCAAATGTTGAGAAAGTTCTTCATTTTTTGGTTTCTATAAGGTTGGGACTGGGCAGCTAAGCCTATACCACCTATCATTTGCGATCCAAAACTTATGGTAGTACGATGAAAAGTTGCGTAGTCAGATTAGCTGTACTCAGGACAGGTACTTCGCTTTCCGACCTAGAGTGGTCTTGCATTGACATTACCCGTCATCACTGGACTATTTTAGACCGCTTTTTGTTACACAGACAGGGAAGATTTAACCGTCTGCAATCGGGCCTGCCGAATCACGGCTGGACTACGCTGCTACAAGTTTCGGGACAAGGAGTAGTGTTATGCAATTACCACTTTTTCCACTGGCTGGCCGGTCCGCCGGCATTGGCCGGCAACCGGCCAATATACAAATTTAAAAGATTATCTAGCATTTTTCTAATAACCCGGAGAGTAACAGTAAAAACATTAACACATGTTCTTACATTTTGAATTACGAAGCATATACTTTTACTTAAAGTGCCCCAAAGTCCATGTAAAGGAATATGTAAAAAAGCAGTTAGTTTGAATCGCATTGGCATTGAGATATATTTGGCGCGTATGTTCGTACTTAATATCTTCTATTTTTGCAACAGTTGCTATCGGTTTCAAACCCTACTGTCTGCTGAAACTAATCACGTGAAAGTGATAGTCTACTGCTAGCAACATTTATACGTTAGTTTTCCACTTTTACTATAGAATATGTCTGTTCATTTGAACTTAATAGACTCGCATAATTTCGAAATAATTTAGCAAAATGTACAGTACTCTAATCGTTTGTACCCACCTGATTATTGATAGTTGTCGTGAAAACTCAAAAGTTCTTTTTTCAAATTCTTGATGAAAGCGGTTCAATGAGAAAGACCCAAAGTTTGATTTTAATATAAACTTTCGAAACTGAGCGGTGACGTAGTGTAATTTTCAAACTAAAGCGCAGCGAATATGTTTCAGTAACAGATTCCGGATGTTCAGCAAGATTTAGAGCATTTTTGCCAACCTATACATTATAGTGAGTTTATGTCAATTAGTGATTCAATCTTAATATTGACCATAATGATAACAGTGGGCAACATTTTCAGCTAACAGTTTAAGAATCTAAATCTAAATAAGACTTAAAATATTAAATTGATGATGTCAAATGTTTTAGATTTTTGTTATGGTCAGTGGCTAGTTATTGGCAATAGCCAGTGCGCAACACTAGCTAGAAGTCTCATATCCTCGTGCATTCCTGCTCCTGAATAAAACCTCCGGCCACGGAACTACGGTGACAACTCACACGACGGTGGTAACGAAGGTTCGGATTCGGATTCGGCAAAAATTTGCGGTTCATATTCGGATCCGGTTTCGGTTCTACAAAACCGAGTCAAAAAGCCAAATCCAACAGTGTTTGGCAACATGTTTTTTCATTTTTAAACTATAAAATTCAAGTAAATTGATTTATAAATCAATATTTTATACTATAGGTCAATAAGCTCAGAACTGAGGTCGAGCACGAAACGTATAATACCAACGTTTAAAGTTATGCTGCTGGAATTGCGTTGGTATTCAGAAACAAATTGTTGATATATGTCTGAAATTCGCAGCATGCAAGAGTCGGATTCAAATTCGGCAAATTAGCATTGGATTCGGATTCGGCTTCAGATTTGGTTGAATGGTGGGTTCGGTCCGCCTCAAAAGTGTGTTGGGAGAAGTTTTTGCAAAATAGGGTGGTCGAAAAAGTAAGAAAAACAAAGAAAACGGGACCCGCACGGTCCATTTTCGGACTTCAGGACGTTTTTTGACTTCGATGGAACCGTAAGTAACTTCTCTAAGTGCAAATTTAGAACGGTCCCTGGACCGTAAATGTTGTTTCGTACTTTTGGTATAATTAGTTTCATTAAAGTGTATCACTTTATGCTCTCGTGTATAAAGCAATTCTGGTTAATAAAAGGGCCTGCTAGTCATATAGGCCCCGGGCCTAATATTCGTACAGGATCCAGACCTCCTGACAATATGGACCCTGGGCTTCCACCGCTTTAATCTGGCCCAGCTCAACTAAGTTCAGTAAATGCAAGAGTTCCCACGGAATTCTGATTCCGGTTCAAATTCGGCAAAATTTATGTTCTAAATTCAATTCCGGCTAAATTTTTTTCCAATGCCGGAATTCTGACCTTACTGGTATGGTGGCAAAAGCAAAAAAATTCTACATTCTGTATATGAAATCTATTCTAGTCTTTTAAACCGTATGCCTGCGCTTCAAGTGATTTGCTACGAACTTAAATATTTAATATTTCTTAATTTTTTACCAAAAAATAAAATGATCATCAAACCTGAAATTGCAGTTCTGGATCCGACAAATTTTGAATTCTGACTGAAATTTTTGATTTCGATCGAATTTCATTCCGGTTGGAACCCTGCTAAATGCTGTATGTATGTCAAGATGTATCAATCTTGTATCCGCATGTGATATTTAAAAATTGCCACGTGAAAGTCAAAAAACTAACAAATATAGGGGATCATAGATTGGCCTTTCGGAAGAATGCTTAGTCTTAAAAGAGAAAAAACTCAGTTTTGTAACAAAGTTTGAGAATCAATTTTTAACTTGGAGAGCTACATCTAGTTCCAAAATTCAACAGATGTCTTAAATAATCGAATTGTTTATCCATATCCTATAAATTCTGAAATAGGTATCATAAGCTTTAAGTGCCTTTAAAAGCGACAGCCTCCAAGCCGTCTCAAAAATGAATTCAGAACCGAAACATGTAAACCTGGTTTTGTCCACGACGGCTCAACATGTGCGCTGTGTGTTGTTTATGTGTGATCTAAAGCTCTCACGGGGCTACTTCAAAGCCTTTTCGAATCAAACTTACGCACCTTTAGAGCAGATTTGGCAAAGACAAAATTAGGCACAAGTGTCAGCGACTGAGAAATGGAAATCCATTGTAGAGATGGTTCCCTAAATGGCAACTTTAGTATGGGCGAATGGCACAAAGTGGACCATGCTTCTGTGAAACGTTGGTTGAATGAAACAAATTAATAGTATATGTTCTGAAATTTCATTAAAGTTTCCTGGGGAATACATACCGTACTTTTCTAGTCAGTGCTATTAAATATTCTTAGATCAAACATCTTTAAAGAATTCGGATGGGCATGCCCTGTCTCCCTGACCCTTCCAGGGGCTTCTTTTTTCCATTTTTTGAGATGGTCTTAATATACAAGTATATAGTCAAAGATATGCAAATCGTCAATGCCAATTTGTACATGGAAGCCAAAAATATTATTGTGAAAAATCGGGGGAGCGCGGCGTCAAGAATGGGGACATGGTTTCTGGAGTTAAAATATAAGCCTTAATTTTTTTGCTGACATACGTAGAAGTTATTTTAAATTCTTGATAGCTATTTTAAACACTGAGAAGAAATATCGGCTATGCGGGATTCACGTTATAACCGGGGCACGCGGGACACGGTTTGTCCCATGTTGATTCGAAGTCAACGTTAAAATTCACGCTCTCAGAAGTTCAATGTGTACAAGAGTCGGTATGCCACGTGATACTGAGGGACATTTGTGGGAATATATGATATTCCAAAATTACAACGAATATCATATGATATTCATCAGAACAGTGTAATTTTCGGGTGCTAATAAATTAATTTAAAGTCGGACGACAGAGACCCAGCTGTGCTTAAAATACCAAATAGACGTCTGCAAATTCATTTCCGATACAAAACCGCTTAGAAAAACAGTGTCATACTTCAAAAATTCAAATTTCAAATTCTACGATCATATGATATTCAACAGGACAATTTGGCTATGTTACCTCAAGTAAGCAGACATTTGAAAATATATCATATGATATTCGCTGACAATACGTCGAATATCATATGATGTTGAAAGACAAAATGTGGCCTAGACATGATGATAGCCGACAAATACAACTTTTTGAACATGATATAGACTCTATCAGTAGACGAAATGTTACCCAGTAGGCTACTAGGGACAAAACGTGTCCCAAGCTGCCCCGGTTAAATTCAAATTTCAAATTTTAGCATATATCATGTGACATTATACAGGACAATCAAGCTAGTTTACCACAACTTTGCAGATATTTTCAAACATATCATATGATACTCGCAGACAATATTTGGAATATCATATGATATTGCAGTACTACAAACAGAGGATGTCTCATCAGGATAGCAGACAATTCAAATTTTATTAATCTAATAGCGGATAAACGGTTAGACAAAATGTTACCAGCCATAGTATAGGGGTAAAACGTGTTCCAGGCTGCCCCAGTGTGAATCCCGCATGAAGCGAACGAGAAGCTGCGCATTGTTTCAGTATTAAATCCCTGTGTAAGAGTATCAAACCGTTTCTTTTATTCATAAACTGCTTGGTCTAAATCACCAAACCGGAACCTCCCCCTTTCCAGAACGTGTTCAACTGAAGCTTTGCACAATTTTTATTTTAGTTTTGATCGCATTAAATTGGTGAATTTCACTATGAAGTTTTCCTTTGAACAGCGCCACGAGCTAAAAGTTTGCGAAAATTGAATATAAACAACTTCGCGACCGCAGCGATATAGAAGCCGAGAGCATAGCGTGAGAGAAGCTAGGCGTAATTTTTCGCATCTACGTAAAATTATGACACACCTGCGTCACCCGCGGCCACTCTTCTGTATGCCCCTAAAACCAAGAACTGGTAGCGAATTTCAAACGTAGTCATAAATAGTGATTACTCTGCGAACACAACACTATCGATCGCATACTTTACCGTGTTTTAAACCCAAGTTTTGAACAAACATAGTATGAAAGCACTTTAACGAAGGTCCATGTTGACAAGCGAACCATTTTCTGCGCGGGACTAAAATACAATCAGTTTTAAGCTTTAGACAAAGGTGTTTACTCAGGCTTCACATTAGGCTTGGACTGGTTGTAGGCTTATCGCTACATATAGTTTTAGGTTTAGGCTTAGGCTTTAGGAATATGCTTGCTACTGTTAAAACACACCCATCCAGTGTAAAATCAATTTATTTCAAGATTTAGATAAGACGTTTAAGAATGTTGTAGCTGAGGAACACGGTTATTACTTTCATTGACAGACATCATTTTTTAAAACTTTTGGCTGTGACACAGTGAATGTAATATAAGAATATTACGTTGAATGTTTTTAGCTGAAGTCAATTGAATTGTGCTTTTGTACCTACATAGCTAGTAATTTTTAGATCGGATGGTTATTCACCGCAATCAACGAAATTGCGTGAAAAAATTGTGTAAAGCCTTATTCACACCGGCAAATTTTTGCTGCGAGAACTGGCTGCTGCAAATTGCACACAGAACTTGCATTTTTTCATCAGCCATTGAAAAATCGGCTGCAATAAATTCAATGAACTTGCATGGTAATTCAAACATGTGAACTGAATTCCTAGCTATGATTTTTAATGAATTATTTGCAGCTGCAAGTTTTCGAACAGGATTTTGGACAGAACTTGCAAGTGCAGTTTGCAGCTGCAAGTGCTCGCAGCAAAAACTGGCACGTGTGAATAGGGCTTAATGCAAAATTTGAGTTAAGTGAACGCGTGTACGTGTTATGTTAGTGCGACGCAGTTGAAACAGTTGTGTGTTGACTTTTTTCGTGCAATACCCGACAGGTATAAGGTCTGGGCTGGTCAAAGTCAAAAATGGGAATTTTCAACTGATTGTTGGTACTGTGTGGTCTGCACGACCCTGATTGAAGTTTTACCCAAAGTTAATGACCACGCCGCGAATCGAACTTCGGCCCTCTTGCTCTCGAGCCAAGCATGCTACTGCGACACCACGCGGTCATTGCAAAAACGTATTATACCGGTATATATGCACTTGCTTTGCAACATTTGCTTGACATACACTTACGTGCACATATTAAAATAGCTAAAATCTGTAATATTCATTTTACCATTTTATCACAAAAAAATCTCTGACGGGGGGCGTACGCCTCCCTCGCCCCCATTTGGAGCCTGGAGTGCTTTGCGATGATCAAAAATTTTTCAAATTCTGATGAATATTAACGGTTGTTTTGTTTAAAATTTGGTTAGGGTGAAGCAGGGTGCAAGCTGAACATGATTATATCGGAATACCGGAATTGTAATCGGAATCGGAATTATAACTGCGTAGAAATTTTGTGACTTTACGGATAATTTGTATTGACTTTTGGCAAAAATAATATATACGTATTGATTTAGCGTGTCTGTTGGCTGGCAACAATTTTAAAAAGTGTCACATGAACAAACATTGCGATGATGTTTGGTTCTGTGAAAGATAAACTACAATCAATTATTGATTAGTTAACACATCGAAAACAATTTAATAGATAAATAATACAGAAGTTTTACGTATGCAACGTATCACCACACTATAAATAGGATTAAAATTGATTCCGATTGATTATACAGTCGGAATAGGAATCGCAATCTAACTTGTTTTGGATCGCAATTCTGATCGGTATGGGAATTCCGGTTGCACCCTGGGGTGAGGGCTCCTCGTTGGGGTGGCCCCCGCAAATGGGGGTCATTTTGTTGAAGCATCTTGTCTGTCACTTTTTTCGCAAAAAAGATGAGTTTGGCAAAGTAACACTCTTTAACATGGCCTTACGTAGTTTTGTTTTCAGATATCATGATTTGTTAATTTTAACTTGGTTGCTTATTGGTGCTATATATTTTACCTATACACATACCTACGTTGACAATAGGTGACCTGTATAAGGTGGTGAGATAGACATATATTATAATAATGAGCGATGTTCCGGGGTACCAAAGAATTAAACAGTTAGAAAGTCTTTATCTTGCAGGTAAGTATATGTATTGGAATATTGATGCACCAGTGATTTCTATCTTCTTATGTTTTACCTTGGTATTTCTCTCTTAGAGTAACATTTAGTTATTGTGTGAATCCCCAAATGCACATTGTACTTTACGTGTTAAAAAACAGGAATATTTTTGTGCATTTTGAAAATTGTTCTAACCCACCTTATTAGATTATTTATTGCGTAATGGTTTTACCTAAGCAGTTTCTAAATAGGCGGCAGTGTTCCACCGGGGTTCCTGTTCCGGCCGGAATTCTAGCCAAAAATCAATTCCTATTCCTGTATTCAAAGTTCCAAAAACTGAATTTTCTACGGTTTTGTTGTAAATTACGAAACTGTTTCTGATGTGTTTTCAGGACTTTCCAGGTTTCTAACAGGAACTAATATTTCACAGGAAGCAAAACAGGAAAAGGCTGTCGCTTGTTTTATGTTTTCACTCATAGGAAGCAAAAACAGGAAAAGGCATTCGCATGTTTTATGTTTTCACTAGCCCGTTTTCCAAGTTCTACCAAATATGCATGCAATACGTACATACATACATTAAAATTTGCGGAATCTATTTTGACGAAACACAAGTTGACAAAATAACTTGAGTTCCAGCAAATTCTTTGGGACGTAAATTTTTTATTTTTCAGCTTATTCTTCATAACTCGCCACAAGACCGCAAAAATTCGGTTCCTGCGTCTTTCACCACCGGAACATGAATACGATTGAAGTTTTTATCCAACTCCTTGTTGCTTGGTTTAGAAATATCAGGTGCAACCGAAATTCCTATTAAGATTAGAATTCCGATTCAAAACAAGTTCTGATTTCGATTCCGATTGCACAATCAATCGGAATCGGAGTTTTGATATTTTAATTTTGATCGTACTTGTTGTGATATGTTGCATAAAAATCCTGTATTAATTATACGTATATCTATTGAATTGCTTTCAATGAGTTATATTATCAATAATTGAATGTAGTTTAGCTTTACTGATCCAAAAATCATCGCCAATTTGATCACGAGACGTTTTTAAAAATTGTTGCTAGCCAACAGACACTTCAAACAATATTATACGTATTTTTCATGTGTATATACGAATTATCGTGCGGTCATAAAATTTTTAGTTCCGATTCCGATTACAATTCCGGTATAAATTTGCTGTTCCGATTCCGATTCCTATTCCGGAATAATCCAGTTCCGCTTTTCACGCTGAAAAATATCAAGACCAGAGCTTCAGGGTGGGTAAAGAATTTTAAAGCGCCTGTAAAAATTTGTGATAGGTTGCCCACCTGGAAGTTTGGTAACAAAAGACAAATATATACATTAGGTTTAACTATATTTGCTTTATGTCTGGTTGTTTTACTTTTTATATAGAATAACAGTTTGTTTTTCCATCAGGGTTTCAACAGGAACTTTCAACAGGAACTATATTTCACAAGACGCTGGAACAAGAACAGGAATTAATTTTTTCTCTACCCCGCGGAATTTTTGATAGACGTCAGCAATTGTAGTAGCGATATTTCTTGTACGTATATATATATTTTATAGAAGTTGCTACGTACAGTAGGTTCCTTTGTTTTGAAGTTTGAATTGTGGTGATTTCTTAAAAAGACACTTAAAGCATAACTCTTAGCAACACTGCGTAATGCGTAATTCATAATTTGTTCTTTTTAACTGCGTAATTTGGGTCGCGGCAAACTCCGCTTCAGGATTGGGCAAAACTCGTTTATAACCGGCAGTTGTAATTTAGTCCTCCGTTTGAACCATTTCATGTACCAAAATCAGGCGATTATGCATTGTTTATATCAATACACTGGAAAATTTAACAAATATGACTGACGACAAAAACAAGGGTGGGTAAATGAAAGTAAATGTGGGTTGCGTGTACCGCAATTTTGCGCAGGTAATAAATGAAACGTTCGCTGTTAAGTCGCGGGCCAGGCAAAATCTTTAGCCACGTACACCTTCGATTAAGACGCCGTTATAATTTGCAACCCTATGCAAAAACTGTTTTTCCGCACTGTCAGTGAAGGCTTGTTGAGCGAAGCTCGGAGTTTCCATAAGCGTTTTATGTTTTATACCTACTCGGGGGTCGATAGGTGGATGTCCGTCCGAAAAGAATCTCAAGAACCGCTGAAACGATTTTGATAAACTTTGTTTGTTTGAAGGCCTGTTATCTTGGGGTGTTAACCTCGCGTTGGGGCTTTAAAATTTTAAGCCGTTTATTAGCTACAGGACGGGCTAATTTCCATAGTTGGTTAAGCCTAAGTTAGGATTTTTTAACATTTTTCACTAATTATAAGGTTTCCAAGCAATCGAATTTTAGTACCGAAGGGTTTTTGAGTAAGGATGTGCCGATACCAAAATTTTTGCTGGTACCGATGCCGATTCACATTTTGTAATTTTGCCGATGCCGAAGCCGATGTCGATTCCAACTATAGTATACCATGCTTAATAAACAGCAAGGATACTACATTACATCATTATATGAAGACTTGTACCCTATCCATCAGGGTGGCACCGAATCCACGATTTGACCGAATCCGAATCCTGCATTTTGCAAATTTCAGATATATCTATAATTTGTTTCAGAATATCAACGCAATGCCAGCCGTATAACTTTTAATACGTCAATATATTTTATTCCGACGACAGTTCTGAGATTTCTCACCTGAAATAAATATATTGATTTTTATAGCAAGGTATTTAAAAAGTTTATTGCTCAAAAATGAAAAAACATTTCCGAACTTTGTTGGATTTGGCTTTTGGATTCGGCTTTTCCACAACCGAATCCGAATCCGAACCTCAAATTTTTGCCGAATCCGAATCCGAACCTATGTTGCCACCCTGCTATCCATCATAAATGTTTAAATTTTATAAGAATGGTTAATTGAGCGAAGCGAAACTCCGAGCGAAGGGAGTTTCGCGAAGCGTTTTATGTTTTGTACTCCAGGATCGAAAGGTGGATATCCGTCTGTCCGTCTGTCTGTCTATTCGTGTGGCCGTCTGTCCGCCCGAAAACAATCTAAGGAACGGCTGAACCGATTTTGATAAACTTTTTTTATTTGAAAGCCAATTATCGTGGGGTGTTAACCTCGCATTGGGGTTTTAAAATTTTAAGCCGTTTATTAGCTACAGGCTAATTTGTGTAATTAATTGAGCTTAAATTAGTACTTTTTACATTATTTCACTAATTATTACAGTTACAAGCAATCTTTTTTCAGTATTAAAGGGTTTTAGGGTGCGAGGAATCTGCACAGACCGTTTACAAACCTCCAAAACCGATAATTAAGTAGTTAGTTAATAGATAATTTGCATATTAGCAAAGGTTATAAGCCTAAATTAGGACTTTTTACAATAATTCACTAATTATTAAGATTAAAAGCAATATAATTTCAGCACTAAAGGATTATCAAGTGCCAGGAATTTGAATAAATTGTTTACAAAACTCCAAAGCCATTGCTTGTAACCCTAATAATTAGTGAAACATTGTAAAAACGCCTAATTTAGGCTTATCAATTATGCTTATATGCAAATTATCTATTAGCTAAATAGTCAATTATCGGTTTTAGACGTTTGTAAACAATTTATTCAGATTCCTCGCACCCAAAAACCTTCAGTAAATCCTACTAATTATTGAAATAATTTAAAAAGTCCTAGTTTTGTCTTGTCAGTTAAGCTAATATGGAAATTAGCTATTAGGTAACTATTTAATTATCGGTTTTGGATGTTTTTAAACGATTTATTCAAATTCCTCGCACCTAAAATCCCTTTAGTGCTGAAATTATATTGCTTTTAACTTTAATAATTAGTGAAATATTGTAAAAAGTCCTAATTTAGGTTTATAAACTATGCTAATATGCAAATTATCTATTAGCTAACTGGTCAATTATCGGTTTTGGAGGTTTGTAAACACTCTGTGCGTATTCCTTGCACCCCAAAATACTTTAATGCTAATATTAGATTGCTTCTAACTGTCATAATTAGTGAAATATTGTATGAAGTCCTAATTAAGGCTTAATTAATTATGCAAATTAGCCTGTAGCTAATTAACGGCTTAAAATTTTAAAACCCCATTAACATCCCAGGATAATTTGCTTTCAAAGAAAAAAAGTTTATTAAATTCGGTTCAGCCTTTCTTGAGATTGTTTTCGGATGGACAGACGGACAAACGGATATCCACCTTTCGACCCCCAAGTACAAAACATCAAACGCTTCGTGAAACTCCGAGCTTCGCTCAATAACTAAAGGGTTTTGGGCTGCAAGGAATCAAAATAAGTTGTTTATAAATCTTCAAAACCGATAATTGGCTAGTTAGCTAGCTAATTTGCATATTAGCTTAATTGAGAAGGGTACAAGAGCGATGAATATATATGTAGTTAGCTAATAACTAATTTGCATATTAGCTTACTTGCTTAAAAAAATCGTGCTTCGCTCAATACATGTAGTCCCATTACGACTGGTGTATTCCCTGTTTTACCTTCGGAAAAATAAAGTAGGGGCCTCGGAATGTCTCAAACTAAACACATAATTAAAAGAAGCATTATAGGTGGGGGTGGCTTTTTTAAGAGAGCGCCCACACACCCCAGTAGCGCAGCCCAGCGCACGTATACGTACGTACGTACTTGCTCAATCGACCTTTATTATATATGCCGTGGCCCATGTTTACTTATAAGTTTTAACTTAATTTTCGTTGTTCTGTTCTGTTTTAGGGCCGAACCGTGGTACTGATTGTATTTCCGTAGAAACATTATTGGACGCTTTGGTTGTTTTATATGATGAATGTACATCGTCGAATTTACGAAAAGAGCGAAATATTGCCGAATTCGTAGAATGGGCGTGCCCAATTGTGAAAAGAATCAAGAGCCTCAGGCTTAATCGAGAAGATTTTGAGGTATATTTATTATGTATTGTCGTAGTACCAGGGATGGGCGGTCTCGCACTGGGCAAGTCTCGGAATTTTGCTGGTATCGGGCTCGGTCTCGCTATTTTCAGTCTTGGTGATTTGCAAACCGAGTCCAAAGAGGTGAAAAAGCGTTTAACAATCGCAAACTTTTCCTTAGATCATAGCTTTGCCCCAGAACTACATGCGCATTTCGCCTACTAACACAGACTGCGAACGATCACCGCTACCTGGTTACACAGCGATTTGAGAAACAGAATGACCCCTCCGGTTACGCAAAGTTCTATTTTTAAAAGGAAACCCAAAACACGTTGATTTTATTGTGACTTAGGAACTAATATTAGAAATTCAGTTCATGATGATAGGCACGTAATAATCTGTAGTTTATGCAAAATTATTTTTTAGCTTATGAAACTCTAGAATTATCTACTGCTTTCGGAACTATTTATAATAAATTCACAAATCACCAGTAAACGAGTACAAAAGCTTTGCATTAGTTAGTTTCTGTTAATATAATCGCTCATTGTTACAGAAACCTTGTTCGTGCGTCCCTATATATGTACCTGTTTCCAGTAAACTTTAAAATACGGTCAAGAAACTGTGAGTCTGAACTGCTTAATGAAATTATTAGCTGAATGCAGGGTGCAACCGGAATTCCGGTTCCGGTTCCGGCATTTTTTCACCTTCCGGTTCCGGTTCCGGTAAATTTTTACCGGATTTAAAAATTCCGGTGTTATAATTTGGCCGTTTTCTTAACTTTGCTAATTTTTAAGAATCTCTTTTGAAAGCCACTTGTACTCCAGATATAAGCCAATGATGGTGGATTTCACTTCAGTCGACGACGAAAATCTAAAATACAACAAATAAAATAAATACCTATGTTCGACTAAGGTTATTTCACAAATAATAGAGCAAAAAATAAGAATAAAATGAAATTTTTGGTGAAATGCATTTTTCACTTTCCGTTTCCGGTTCCGGTAAAATTTTCAAATTCCGGTTCCGGTAAATTGTAATTCCGGTTGCACCCTGGCTGAATGTATAAGTTTTGCGTTTCAGGTACTCAAAGTGATTGGGAAAGGTGCGTTTGGAGAAGTCGCTGTCGTTCGTCTGAAACACACAGAAGTCATCTACGCTATGAAAATTTTAAACAAATGGGAAATGTTGAAGCGAGCTGAAACGGCTTGTTTTCGCGAAGTTAGTCGGCCTATTTATAAGTTGTCTGTTGTTTTTTTTATTTCAAGTTTCATGCAGAAAATTTGAATTTCAAAACTTAATGTTTAAGTAGTTGCTTCAGGATATCGATTACATGTCGTTTACGTACCTCCTCACATGTTTTCCTTAGTATTTTTTATTCAAAAGCGCAAACAAGCAAAGCAAAGCGAAAGATGCGTTTTGAAACACAAAGCTTCGCCCAATGCAATATAAATATAGAGTTCAAGAGAAATTTTTTCAATAGAAAATCAGGATGTGGGGCATATTTTTCGTTGCACAGTTCTCTGTTCGGGGTAGTTTTCAGACGTTTAGACAATGCGGCGGCTTTGTAAATGTTTTTTTATTTTTCATCGCCTTTGAAACAAGGTCTGACGCCAGAGTGCTATCGGAATTACAATTTACCGGAACCGGAAAATGAAAATCGTGCCAGAGAAAATTCATTTTTTGCATTATTATTGGTGAAATAACCCTCTGCTAATTATTTTCGGCGATTGTCAAGGTTTGCATACTATACTAAGAAATCTATTTAATTTTTATCGTCATTTTAGTAAAATATATTAATTTCCACGGACCAAAATTTAATACCGCAATTTTTAATTCCGGTAAAAATTTACCGGAACCAGATTCCGGTTGCACCCTGTCTGACACATTCAGTTAAACTGGAAAAATATATGTAACCGACAGTACTGGAATTCCGGTGTTAGAATCACACTTGGCTAGATTAGCAGTCGGAACCAAAAACGGTGCCGGAATTGCAGTGGGATTGAGAATTCCGTTGAAAGAATGCAGCTTTATAGTTTTGGTATTAAATCCGTTATATTTAAATTTAGCTGGTATTTTCAATGTATATAATTTCGAGTTTCCTAAATGAAACTTGACTTTCTTGGCGAATTAACTAAATTCGCATATTATGTTTATATACGTAGCGCTTCGCTGATTTCTAGTAATACACCGGGTTACTGTATTACGTCATAGGAACGCGACGTTTTGGTATTTGGCGACCGCTGCTGGATCACCAATCTGCATTATGCATTTCAAGACAATACCAATTTATATCTGGTTATGGATTACTATATTGGTGGCGACTTATTAACGCTTTTGGCTAAACACGATGATCATCTGCCGGAAGAAATGGCGAAGTTTGTACTCAGTTTTTAATTAATGTGCAATGTGATTTATAATTGAACTTTTTAACCTTTATATAATTAAGCAAATTATTTCTCTAGCATTCACCAACATATATGTAGTATGACGTATTGGCATACATAGGAAAATTCCCCGACCCAAACTCCCCGATTTTTGTGGGTGCAAATTTTATTTCCTTAAAATTTAGCAAAATCATGAATGTGCCACGCCGTATCGAATTTTTTCCAACGTAACATTTTATGTTAAACTTGTTATGTAACTAAAATAACGCTATATGACTTCAATTGTTCATTTTCTGGAAAATATTTCAAAACTCACCCAGACCACCGCCATTTGTATATTTGAAAGCGGAAGACCTCCCTCTAAAGCAAACACTACGCACGCGTCTGCGCATCTGTGAAATTGTGTTTGATGTGGTTTATACCGTTTGTATGTTGGTTGTGGTGCTGTGGTTTTAGGTTTTACGTTGCTGAAATGGTGCTGGCAATTGATTCACTGCACCGATTGGGCTATGTTCACCGCGACATCAAACCTGACAATATACTACTAGATATCAGTGGTCACATAAAGCTTGCAGATTTCGGTTCGTGCCTGAAAATGCGCCGAGACGGCACTGTTCATTGCAATATAGCGGTTGGAACTCCGGATTATATCTCGCCGGAAATCCTTCGAGCGATGGAAGTAGGTTGTGTTCAGCGTTATGGTTCAAACATTTCTCTAACATGATGTTCCAGTTAGCACTCTAGGGTGGATTTGAAAACTCCCTATCTGACTTAACTAATTAAGCTAATATGCAAGTTAGCTATTATCTAACTATTCAGTTATCAGTTTTGAAGGTTTATAAAAGATTTATTCAAATTGCTCGCCCCGGAAAACAGTTCAAAAAGTCCTAATTTAGGCGTATTAGTTAAGGTAATATGCAAATTAGCTAATTGCTAACTAATTATCGGTATTGAAGGTTTATAAACAATTTATTACGATTGCTCGTACCCAAACCCCTTTTTCTAATTTTAGCTTAATTAATTAAGCTAATATGCAAATTAGCTATTAGCTAACTATTCAGTTATCGATTTTGAAGGGTTATAAAGATCTTATTCCGATATCTCGTACACAAAAACCGTGTAGCACTGAAATTGGATTGCTATACACATTTCATCCCACGATCAAAAACATCATAAAAATATCGCGCTTCGTTGCTTCGTCCGAATAGATTGCGAAATACAAATTTGTGAAAGAAAATATTTGCGAAAGTATATGCACAGCAGCCTACATATAATGATTTTATTTTGATGTTGTTAGGATGGTAAAGGACGTTATGGTCCTGAGTGCGACTGGTGGTCTCTTGGAATTTGCATGTACGAAATGCTATTTGGCGAGACGCCATTTTATGCTGAATCTTTGGTCGAAACGTATGGAAAAATTATGAATCATGAGGTGAGATGCATTTCTAATAACTTACTGTCTGTGAAAAAGAACCTAATAGTGCCCTAATTGGGGACCTCAGACTTTTTCTAAAAAATTCTGCTTGTAAATTTCCGAATAATTTCGCTCGCGGCAAACTTGAAAGAAATACATGTCGTAAATAGGTAATAACGTTATTGAACATATTTGCAATACAGATACTTTCTGAAGCAAAATTTTTCTACAATAGATAATTTGATTTTCTTAGCAAGTGACTGACTGTCACCGGGGCAAAATGGAATCATTTTGGTACCAACCATGTTGCTACCACTGTTTGTATGCTAGGTTGGCAGGAAGTTTGCTTTCCCAGTTCTCAGAAGTGACCTGTGTTCAGCCTATGGCAAGCGAAGCTACAAGTAATGCTTCGAAGGACGACGAAAACTGCAGTCGTGTTCTCGGCGCAGTGGGTAGCAAGGTGTCTTTGGGCTTACAGATACCAACTGGCTGCACAAATGGTCTTTAATGGGGCGTATATACCAAATTTTACCTTATTCAACCTAACATGCAATACAATTTGGAAATATTGTTGGAAAGGCAGGGTAGAAATTTACCACAGCGTTTGTGCTTTAGCCCTAAGCAAAAATTTCTTTTGAGTAATACAAAATGTAACGGCACAAATTTTGCTGGCTAAAATTGCGCATTCTTGAATAAAAGTATCTCTGTATTGTGTAGCATAATAGGGCAGAAATTCTTCTGATCGAGTATGCAAATGAGCAATACATCTCATATCATGCTGAATAGACCAACAATGTTTCAAACTTGTGTGTATTAGCATAATGTAATTAATTCTGCAGCAAATGCTTAACTTTAATTCTTTTTAATTTTGGAGCAAGACCAACATTATGTTTTACTGCAAAGTATAGAGAAATGTGTTTCATAGCTACTCAAATCTGCTACTGTAAACTCGTTTGTGCTTTGAAATATTTTCTAACGTGCAGAAATGTTATATCCTCGGACTTTTGAGGTTTGGGTCAATAAAACACCAATTACATTTCTCTGCATTTAAGTTAAGTTATGGTTTCGGTCTTGTGTTCTAGCAGATTTCAAATTGCGGCACGTCAGTTATAACGTTTAAACCAGACATGACATAAGGTCTTATTAGTCTAGCATCGCGGAACTGTTGTATGATTTTTAAAAAATCGGAATGAATAGTTAAGTATCAGCGAATTTATTTTATTGTAGGAAACTTTTCGGTTTCCGGACGCTGAAGACATTCCGTATTCTGTATCTGAGGATGCCAGGGATTTAATTCACCGGTTGGTGTGCGACATGGAATTACGTTTTGGGAAGTCCGGCTTAGACGATTTTAAACAGCATAACTTCTTTATCGATATTGAATGGGATGATCTTCGATCATCGGCACCGCCGTATATTCCTGAAGTAACATCGCCAACAGATACGTCAAATTTTGACGTTGAAGAGAGTGATTTCACGCAATGTGACACACGGCCGCCTAGTACAAGCGCTCCATTCACGGGTCATCATTTGCCTTTCATTGGGTTTACATACACTCACGACAACAAGCTGTCTGACTGTCAGTCTCTTGCGAGTTTGAAAAGTAACAGTGCTGCAGTGGAGCCAGCAGCAGATGTTTCGTACAATTTACCTTGTGGTTCATTTTCGACTGATACTAATGTTAAAATAGAAGCTTATGAGCGACGCATATTGCGGTTGGATAGTGAAAAAGCAGAACTTTCTAGAAAACTACGAGAAGCAACGGTATTGGTGCAATCTAAATATCACAGCAATACAAAATCTATGTCAGACGAATCGAATGTAACGGATCTACATAACGGTGCAACAGAGACAATTAATAACGAAATAGAAACTGTTGAACAATTGAAGCTTGATATTTTAAAACTAAAAACCGAACTAGAAGAGTATAAATCCGCTAACCGTTCTCCTGATCGTACGGCAAATTTAGATACAAAAGAGCCAACGCCTGACACTCACTCTGAAACGCATACCGATGTGCGCATAAGAGAAATGGAAGAAACTGTTATAGCGCTGACCAACCAGCTTAAAGTGAGTGAAGCTCAAGTGTTAGAATTGCGTGAATCATTAACAAAATTTCAAGAATCAACAAAAAAAGCAGCGGACGACGAACTTCACGCAGTGAAAGCAGCATACGAGGCAAATATCGCGCAATTAATGGAACAGAATAATAATTCAAAGCAAGAAAACGTTCGATTAAACGCTGAAATAGATGGTATGATTAATACAATTGAAACTTGGTCGCAAGATTATTTGCGCCTTGAGGAGAAGTATCAGAAAGCAGTTGAACAGTCTAAGCACCGTCAAGCTGGTTCCAGTTCCGAGATTGCTGAAGGTAGTTCATCTCGTGTAGCAGCTAGCACTGGCAGCTTGCGTGACGCTCATTGGGACTTTCACATTGCAGAATTGATGAAATGGGTGAGCGACGAAAAAGAAGCACGTGAGTATCTACATTCATTAACAGCAGCATTAACATCGGAGCTGGAGACTTTGAAATCAACCAACAACACAACAAGTAATAACAGCTTATCTGTAAACAGTCCAGCGGTTTTGTCTGCATCAGCTAACGCAGGGGATAAAACATGGAATACGAGAAGATCACGTAAGGAAAAAATGAACATCTTAGAGCTTCAGTCTAGTTTGCAAATGGAAATGCGGGCAAAACAGCAAATATCGGAAGAATTGACCAAAACGAGAGCTGCATACCTAACATTGCAACAGCGTTTGCAAGAGGTTGAAGCTCGCGTTGCCGAGCAATCACGAGCTCTAGAACAGAAAGATATTACTTTGAGAGATACTCGACAACAGCTGGAAGCTTATGAGGCTGCGATTGCGCTTGCCAATCAACATCACCCACCTCATTATGGACCATTAGGCCAACAGCAGTTCCGCCAAGATCCCCATCAAATGTCGGTATTTCTCAACCAATTGCTTTTGCGTAGCGGTGATTTTGGACCAGCCAATTCCAACGGAGGCAGAGGAAATACTCATTTGCGTCATCGTGATTCAATAACTACCGCAAGTGGTAGCACACACTCTTCGATTCAAGGCGCAGGCGAATATGAAATATCTAATTCAACGATGCGGGAGCTTGAACAACTCAGAATACAACACGGTATGCGTGGCGGTTTAGGGTATTTTGCAGGAGTTGGAAGTCATATGCCTAATTATGAAAACTTCAGTATGCTCGCTGGTGACGACGTTGACACTGGTACTGCAAGAAACCAGATAAACAGCGTAAATACCAACGCTGTAACAAATTCCCGTCTAACCTCCGGAGACGCTTACCACTCACATCAGCGCTTTGTTGGAGCAGGCAGTCCAGAACCCAAACCATTGTCTGTACCAGTGCCAGGTTCAGCTTACTCATCTCATCATTTTCAAGTGCGATCGTTTTCATCACCGCTTAAATGTAACTACTGCACTTCGTTGTTAACCGGTTTGACCCGTCAGGGTGTCGAATGCGACGAGTGTCGTTTTATTGGCCACGTGGCTTGTGTCTCAAAAATTTCTCCTGTGTGTTCAGGACCTGGGCAACAGATTTCGACACTTTCAAAACGGCCTCTTGGCATTGACCCTACACAAGGGGTTGGAACAGCATATGAGGGTTATGTTCGTGTTCCAAAACCAGCTGGAGTTAAAAAAGGATGGATGAAACAATATGTAGTTGTTTGTGATTTTAAGCTGTTTCTATACGATCTGCTTCCCTCTGACGGAAAGTCGGGTGCAACTGGAGTGGCTGGCAGTTTTACTGCCGGATATCACTCGGGCTCTGCAGTAAACCATGGTCAGGTTCCTGCGAGTAATGCTAGTCATTCCACTGGCGCCACATTTCATGGTACGTCACTAATTGCTGCACCCAACGCTTCTTTGATTCTTGATATGCGAGACGATTTATTTAGCGTATCGGCCGTAACAGAAAGCGACGTTATTCACGCGAATAAGAGGGATGTTCCTTGTGTGTTTCGTGTCGTCACCAGCCAAATATATCGTCCATTGTTGGATAACTATTGTATAGGTGATGTTAATGCACAGAAAAATGGAACTGCTCAGTCTTCCGCAGATTTTAGCTCATCATCGCTTGCTTCAACATCTTTTGCTGCAGTTGAAAGCAGTATTGAATCCTCAACTCGAAATATTCGGTACAACTACTCGCTATTTATGGCAGAAACCGAATCAGAAAGATCGAAATGGGTAATTGCTTTAAATGAACTTCATCGAATATTACGTAAATCAAAGTTGCCAAAACGGAGAGTTTACACAGTGAAAGAGGTATTTGAACCCATCGGTCTTCCGTTACTGAAACATGCTCTTGCTGCAACGGTCGTAGACCGCGATCGTATTTTGTTGGGCGTAGAAGATGGTTTATATTGTGTGGAGATTGACAGACAAATTGTAATAAAGGTAATTTATTATTTTTATTGTTTGCATTTTATTAATATACGAGACCTCTTCAATTTTCTTAAGAGGCGACAGAAACTAACTACTGCAGAAACATTCCCGCTCGCTTAGCCATTGCTAATTTAGTGACGCAAAATGTTGGTTAAGTTACAATGATTTCTAAACCTCTATACTAAGAGAGTGTAAGCCTACGTAAAAAGTGCCACACCTACATTTTCTCAACTTGAAGATTGTTTACAAGTAAAATCACAGGTTTCTCAACTTGTTGTACCAGATATCCATAACAACCCCACAGTCAGTTTTCTTTTAGGTAAGTGATGTCAAACGCGTTGATAGAGTTCACTATGTTGCCGAAGAACAAGTAATCATTTGTTTGGCGGGAAAGGAACATATGATTCGACTTATACCGATTGCTGCGTTAGACGGGCGTGAAAACAAGTCACTAAAGGTCACAGACTCAAAGGGATGTTCAATGCTTGCAGTTGGACTTGCGGCGTCTCGCTCCCATTGGATTATATGTGGAGCAGTAAAGAAGTCTGCATTCGTGTATCAAATCGATCGATCTGTTCAGCGACACAAAAAAATCAAAGAGCTAGCAATGCCTGGGACACCAGAATGTTTATCTTTGATAGATGGGCGATTGTGCGTTGGTTATCCGTCTGGGTTCAGGTATGTATTCGTGCGTTTGAAATCCCGTTTATACTGTGGCCCGGTCTCTAGTGCGCTTTTCGAGTTTGTTTCTCGTGTGTAGCTATTCTGTAGAACTGCATGATTTGTTTTTCGGCGTAATCAGCATATATAAATTAGGCTACCATGTACTTGATTCCAACCATAAATTCAGCTGAAATTGGTTGTAATTAAGTGCATTGTTGATTGTTCTAGACATGCGGATAGTGGGTGCAATAAAATACTAGGGTTTTACGTATTCAAGCTTCAAGAATTACAGTACAATCTTCAGTATCCTGCCAGATGTTCGGGCCGGATACATAACTTCAGTGTTTCGAGTCCGATATAGTCCCGCGCTTCGTTGTGCACAATGGATTCAACTAATTTCTTTGCGTACACTAACCACTTTATTTTAGTGCTACCTGATTTAATTGTAGGATGTTCAATGTTTTGGATGGGACACAACAAGCTCTTGTTAACTTCGAAGATTCTAGACTGTCTTTTCTCAGTCACACATCACACCAAGCTCAACTTTGCATTGATGTTCCTAATAGTTTCATTGATGAGTGCGTTGCGAACACATGCGAAGGCAAAGACGGCACATCAAATACGGCAGTGACAGAATTTCTTCTTGTGTTTCATGATTTTGGGATTTATGTTGACGCATACGGCAAGCAGTCTCGCGAAATAGAGCTAATGTTCCCAGCAACGCCTCTAAATTTTAGCTATGCAGCTCCTCATTTACATGTTCACGCAGAAAATCACGTTGACGTTTTTAACGTTATAACTGCCCAGTGGGTTCAAACCATAAATACCAAACGTTCAAAACCGCTAACAGAAGACGGAATTTTAATGTTATGCACAATATCCGAGATGAATCATGTTGTTATGATGTCCCGATTCGAATATTCGTTCACAGAAAGTACCGATCGTGTCTCAAGCAGCAGTAGTGCAGGTTCAGCAACCCGTGTATCGGCTGATGGCCACGTTCCTGATGAACAGTGCAGCGATCCAATTAGTTTACCTAAGTTCACTTTGCCACCGACTAGTCTTCTCCAGTCAACCGCACACCAGCAAATGTCAGAAGTCAGTGGTGGATTTAGCAGTGGTTTGTGGAAACTTGGCGGGTCAACCAGTCAGACTTCCACCGCACAAGCTGTTAGTGGAGTCTGTAATCTGAGTGGTTGCACGTTGTTGCCACCCAAATACATTCTCAAATCAACATCAAGCAATCGAAGTTCTAATCCTATTCTTGCAGTAGCACATCGAGCAGGAGCAGGAAGTGATCATCATAGCCATGAATTGACAGGTGAATCCAAACACATTAACCTGTCAATAAATACTGCACATGCGAGTTCTGGAACAGACAACTATTCAGGCGTCTCTGGCGGACGAGGTTCAACTGGCATCGATCGACGCTCTGTAATGATTTCCGCGCCGTCTGATTTTCGTCATGAAACTCATATGGGACCCGGTGAAAGCATACAGTTGCAAAAATTAATCGACTTATCTGGAAATGTGCCCGGTACCCTAAAGGAAAAGTTTTCACTAACAAATATTAAAAGTGGAAATGAAGTTAAGTCTGTGAAACAACAATCTAAATTGGTATATCAATACCAACAGCAGTTACCAAGAAAAACACATAGTCGTGAAATAACGACTAGTTCAACTCAGATTCATAGCGGCTCAACAACGCCTGCGCGAGACAGTGTTAAAGATTCAACGTCAACAGCCAGTTCATTGATGAGAAGTACAAGTGCTGGACCTAATAGCATATATAAAATCGGCGGCAACACTAGTAACGAATTTTCAGCGTTTGCGTATCAGCAGGAATGCTCCATAAGAAACTCATCAAACCCACAGAAATGTGTAATGAAGCAAGTACTCAGTGACAATAATACTAGTGGTTCTACAAGCTATGATGTAGGTAGTGAACACTCCAATCCGGTTTTAATACGACAGAATGACTCTGTTTGTTCTGTAACTCAAGAAACAATTAGCAGTAATAATGCTTCCTGTGGTGATAGCTGTAGTACTAGTGGTGGTGGTGGTAGTAGCAAACATTGTGGTAAAAATCGTCAACACCCGTCCAGCGTTTCGGCTGTATCTTCATCACATAATAAGGTCAATAGAAATTCAGCGTGCACCGCAAGCCAAAATCAGTCAAGCGAACACTGTAGTGGTAGCACTGATCTATTGCATAATACAAAAGCACGACGAGAATCTAATTCAAGCTCTAAAAGCTATTCTTCGGTTAGTGGGGAACAGACGCGGTCTTGAAGTCAAAATGTTAGTATTGCGGTACGATATCCCTGATTTCGAGAAAGTCTCGAATTACCGATTTCATGTAGAGCAACTAACCGAAGTTGTTTACAGGCAGGTGTAAATAACGTTTTACCTGTGGTACGCAGCGATTGCGATATGCAATACAATTATTTGCTTTCTCTTTGAGGTTGATATTGGTGGAGTTTATGTATTTATCATTTTTTTCAGAAAATGACGTTCCATCTGGTAGATCTAGCTAATAACGCCCAGCTATTTAATTAACTCATTTTCAAATTTAAGGTTTTTACTTCTGTACTCAGGGTCGAAAAGTGGGTGTCGGTCCGTTCGTCGGTTTGTCCGTCCGACGAGAATCTCTAGAACAACTGACCGGGCTTTGATTCACTTTTTTTGTCTGAAAGCTTATAAGTAGGATCTCAAGTATGCATTACAGTTAAAATTTAAAGCTGTTGATTAGCTATCGCTCATTGTCATAGTAAATCTGAAGTCAACAAGATTTAAAAACATTTCTTGTAAGATTTTTGTGCTTAAAAACCGAGCTTGCATCAAGAAATTGTTCCACAACACGTGA
Source organism: Enoplolaimus lenunculus (assembly GCA_030248215.1). Taxonomy (NCBI): domain Eukaryota; kingdom Metazoa; phylum Nematoda; class Enoplea; order Enoplida; family Thoracostomopsidae; genus Enoplolaimus; species Enoplolaimus lenunculus. The sequence goes on from JASANG010000462.1 coordinate 77,632, forward strand.
TTACCAATCAGTGAGTGATAGTTTTTGCATTGCTTCTACACTTTCTGTATCGTTTCAGTCAGAATATTACTGAACTGCACTAAACTCAGTAGCTGTGTTTTATGTATATTGATTTAACTATATAAAAATTATTGGGTTTCAAGCTCTAGTGATGAATTATCTTGGGCAGAATTAGAATAACTTGTCAACGCAATGCAACGTATACGTAGTAGTTGTACGATACTATAATTCATTCTCCGGCTCTAGTTTCAGAAATTCAATGCAAACCCGTCGGTTGAGATTGTGTCTGATGTTCTGCATCCTGAACACATTTATATTTGTCTTAGTTGCCAACTGGACCGACTTTAATAGTAAACGGTATACGGTATAGATTTATAGTTATATATTTGAAAAACACGTGTGGAATAAACAGCATAAGTCGGCTATTGAAAAAATCTCAATACTTCTTAGACTGTATTTAGTAAGTTGTTTCAACTTCCCGCGTTGAGACAATGGGTTCTAAAATTTTGATTCATTTCTGGCGTGATAATTCTATTAACGGTAGGGTGCAATCCGAGGTATGCTTCCGTCTGTCGCAGGGAAAGGCACTTCTGGCTTCAGTCGAATTTTTTTAACTTCCATCATTTACCGATGTAGTTAAAATTAACGATTTTAGCATTATTCAAAGCGCCTTGTAAAATATTATTCGTAATCTTCTTCAAAATAAGTATGTTTTATTTATTTACGTAATTGCAGTATATATTTCCGAGAATTGATTTCTGTCAGTAAAGATCATGCTTTGTTCTTGACTTGGAATATAGGGCATCGGATTTTTAAGTATACCAGGATGTAATACCGGAATCTATCTCAGGCAAACAATCGACTTTGGCTCCGGTAGAGTTTTTGTTGAAAGTTCCGGCAATTTTGGTAGCGAAGTTTACCGGTATCAAATCCGGTATTTTTCCACCCGGGGTTTCCGTATTTTCCAAATAGGTTCAACCGTATATCCGGCTCCGGCAAAAACGACCTCCTCAGGCATATACCTGCTAGCCACACAGCCCACATTTTCCCCGTCCCAATTCCCCCTGAATAAACTAGGCTAGCTTGAAATTTTTCCCGGATGAATTGTTCCTGCTCGAATTTTGCCCCGTTAAAGACTGCTATCCTGAATTTTCTCCTCCAATAATGCACGATAACGATAAGAAAAACCCAAGAAAAAATCTCACAACCCTAGCGTTTGAAATTATTTACTTTAGAAAACACAGACTAGCGTTTAAAGCTCCCTGTAAATTTTAAATTTATATATGCCGAACATGATGAATCGTCTTAAAGCAGTGTTCTATTAGCTCGCTCGGCGTCCGCTAAAAGGCCTCTTTCATCACACTGTCCCCAGTGTCCTGATTGACAGTTTCGCCTATCATTTTCATCAGTGTTCGCTGCGGCGCCTGTTTGCACCTCTCGATCAGCCCCTGAGATCTAGGTTGTATATCAGGATGCGATGAGATACCTACCAAAAACTACCTAACCGGATAATCTAATATTCCGACGGAACCGGACAAGGAATTCAAATGTAATACTTGTTTGCAGGGTGCAACGGAATTCCGGTTCCGGCATTTTTACACCTTCAGGTTCCGGTAAATTTTTACCGGAATTAAAAATCCCGGTGTTAAAATTTGGTAGATGGAAATTAAGATATTTTACAAAAAAATGACGATAAAAATTAGATTTTATTCGTATAGTATATAAACTTTGACAATCGCCGAAAATTAACCATCGAAGGTAGTTTTCGCTTCCGTGGAATATGAAAATCTAAAATACAGCAGATTAAAGTGAAAACCTATCTCCAACTAGGTTATTTCACCAATAATGGAAAAAATAAAATGAATTTTCCGGTGACATGCATTATTTATTCTCCGTTTAAGGCAATTTTTTCGAATTCCGGTTCCGGTAAATTGTAATTCCGATTGCACCTTGCTAGGTTGCTTTCAAATATCAAAACGCAGCTTACAATTCTGCCTTTCGTGGCTGAGGTTGTACCCTGTACTCTATGTTTTTGCAACGTTGCGTTCAGTTCCAATTTCGTGTGGCCCATGTTGTTTTTAAAGGGCATCGACGTTTCGGCCTTGTTACGCTGAGAGACGTCCCGCTGTCCCTGGACAACGGCAAGCAGAAGAGCAACGGACAGGGGGACAACCGGGACAGTGGGAAAGCCAGGACAGCTCGGACAACGGGGCAGCTGGGACATCGGGACAACTAGGGCAGACGGGACAACGGGGACAGCTTGGTCAGAGGGGACAGCCGGGACCACGGGGCTAAACTTAAAGTAAGCCTAAATTTCAACGAATATCATATATTTAGCGGGACAGTGTAACCTTTGGGTACTAATAAATGAATGAAAAGTTGGACGGCAGAGGCACAAACGTGCTTTAAATACCAAATACATGCCTGCAAATCGTTTCCGACACAAAATCGCTTAAAACCACAGCTTCATAATTCAAAAATTCAAATTTTAAATTCTAGTATATGATATTCAACAGGACAATTTGGGTATGTTACCTCAATTATGCAGACATTTGAAAATATATCATACGATATTCGCAGACAATACCTCGAATATCATATGACATTGAAGGACAAAAGGTGACCTACACATGAAATTAGCGGACAAATGGTCTACAAGCAGACAAAATGTGACCCAATAGTCTAATAGGGACAAAACGTCTCCCAAGCTACCCCCGTTTTAACGTGAACCCCGCATAAGCCAAAGCCAAAACCTAGGCCTACGCGTTAAGCCAAAGCTTAAGCCCTAGCCTAAAGCTTAGCCTATGCCTAAGCCATAGCCTAAGCCTAAACCTTTTCCTAAGAAAAGCCTAAGCCTAGCCACAAACACATTGAAAAACGGCGCAACGGCGACATTTAGAGCATTAGTAAATGCTTTTTAAAGGTTCAAAATATTGGAATTCTATACCCCCAGGCTTGATTCTCAGATGTATGACCCGAATATATTTGGGAGTGAAACAACTCCAGACAAATTTGGTGGCAACGACCGTCCAATGTCCTCGGTGTTGACGCCCTTGTTACAATATACTTTCTCTGGGAAACGAAAAAATGGGATTGACAGTTCCCGGTTTCTTGCGAGTCTCGGCGGTTCGGAACTGACGCTGGAAGTTGAGGATTCAGCAAATGCTGGTAGACCTGTAAAAAGCTGAAGTTAGTATTGTCGAACCAACCATGCCTGATGAATAAATTTTCGCTTTGTAATAATGTGAATTTTCGTAGTTTATTCAGTATATAATAATTCGGAGATTTTCATAAAACACAAAAACTTTGAAAAAACGCAAAGAAACTACAAAAGAAGCAGAAATAAATTGTTTTGAAAATCTTATTTTTTCGTTGAGAATTCATGGCCGGTCTCCGCCCGTCCTTGGCTCAAATTAAGGCTATTATTTTTGCTCAGGCTTAGTTATAGACGCATTTTTACGATGAAGTTTAGGCTTAGCCTTAGCAATAAGGGCCAATGTACGGCACAGGGGCTTTCAGTTTTCTACGGTGGAAAATTTATTACCAGAAGTGCAGCGCAGCCACTCTTGTATGACGGCCAAATTTGCCGCTGTTTTGGTAGGAAAATTAAGAAAGTTTTAATACCTAGATTTTAACCTGGGTTGGTAGGGAAAATCTGAAGCATAGGTTTTGGTTGGAAAACGGGAAAAGTGGAAAACTCTAATGCCTAGATTTTCCCCTGCGTTGACAGGGAAAATCTGAAGCATAGGTTTTGTTTGGAAAACGGGAAAAGTGGAAAATTCTAACGCCTAGATTTTTCCCCTGGGTTGGTAGGGGAAATCTAAAGCATAGGTTTTGGTTGGAAAAGTGGAAAATTGAAATGCCTAGATATTTTCTTGGTTAGTAAGAGATATCTGAAGCAAATGCGGGGTTCACGTTATAACCGGGGCAGCTTGGGACACGTTTTGTCCCTATTAGACTATTGGGTCACATTTTGTCTGCTTGTAGACCCCATATCGTATTCAAAAATTCGTATTTATCTACTAATATCATGTGTAGGTCACCTTTTGTCCTTCAATATCATATGATATTCGAGGTATTGTCTGCGAATATCATATGATATATTTTCAAATGTCTGCATAGTTGAGGTAACATACCCAAATTGTCCTGTTGAATATCATATGATACTAGAATTTGAAATTTGAATTTTTGAATTATGAAGCTGTGGTTTTTAGCGATTTTGTGTCGGAAACGATTTGCAGGCATGTATTTGGTATTTAAAGCACGTTTGTGCCTCTGTCGTCCAACTTTTCATTCATTTATTAGTACCCAAAGGTTACACTGTCCCGCTGAATATCATATGATATTCGTTGAAATTTTGGAATATCATATGATATTCGCATAAATGTCCGACAGTGTGACGTGACATACCATCCCTTGTACACATTGATCATTCGAGAGCGGTGGTTGGTAAGCTAATGTCATATGACATTCGAGTTTTGTCTGTTGACCCGATATAAGTGCCCAAATTTTAATGTTGACGTCGAATCAACATGGGACAAACCGTGTCCCATCTGCCCCGGTTATAACGTGAACCGCGCAAAAGGTTTTGGTTTGAAAATGGAAAAAGTGGAAAATTCAAGTGTAGGGTGTAGGTTTTGGTTGGAAAATGGGAAAAGTGGAAAATTCTAACGCCTAGATTTTTATCCTGGGTTGGTAGGGAAAATCTGAAGTATAGGTTTTGGTTGGAAAACGGGAAAAGTGGAAAATTAAAATGCCTTGATTTTACCTTGGGTTGGTAGGGAAAATCTGAAGCATAGGTTTTGGTTGGAAAACGGGAAAAGTGGAAAATTGAAATGCCTAGATTTTTACCCTGGTTTGGTGCGGAAAATCTGAAGCATAGGTTTTGTGTTGCAAAACGGGAAAAGTGGAAAATTTTAATGCCTAGATTTTTACCCAGGGTTGGTAGGGAAAATCCAGAGCATAGGTTTGGTTGGAAAACGGGAAAAGTGGAAAATTCTAATGCCTAGATTTTCACCCTGGGTTGGTAGGGAAAATCTGAAGCGTAGGTTTTGGTTGGAAAACGGGAAAAGTGGAAATTCTCATGCCTAGATGTTAATCCTGGGTTGGTAGGAAAAATCTGAAGCATAGGTTTTGGTTGGAAAACGGGAAAAGTGGAAAACTTTAATGCCTAGATTTTTACCCTGGGTTGGTAGGGAAAATTTGAAGCATAGGTTTTGGTTGGAAAACGGGAACAGTGGAAGATTAGAATGCCTAGATTTTCCCTTAAGCTTTTAAAATTCCCACTTTTCCCTTTTTCCAAACAAACTACGCTAATTTTCGTACTAACCAAGAGAAAATCTAGGCTTTTAGTTTTCCACTTTTTCCGTTTTTCAACCAAAACCTATGCTTCAGATTTTCCCTACCAACCTAAGAATAATCTAAGATTTTAAAATTCAACCTGTCTGTTTTTCCAAACAAACTTTACACTACAGATTTTCTCTACCGAACCAGGGAATATACACTACAGATTTTCTCTACCGAACCAGGGAATATCCAGGCCTATGAATTTTCCACTTTTCCCCAGCAAACCCTATGTTTGTGATTTCTCCTACCAACCAGGGGAAAATCAAGCCGTCATACAGGAGTAGCTGCGTTGGAAGCCCCTGTTCTATACATGGGCCCAAAAAACTGACGGAGCCGGAGTCGGATGTTCTAATATCGGGACGAAGCCGGATAATGAATTAAAATCTAATAATATATTGCAGTGTTTACGTGACAAAGCTTAACACTTCAGACCATGCATTTTCAACACTTTAACGACGTTCCTATTATTCGATGTCTATGTAACGTTGCGTTCCCTTGCAATACCTATTTGTTTGGTCCATGTTACTTTTAAGGGCATCCAGTTTTGCCTAGGTTCCATAAATGATGTGGGTAGGATCAGGGATGGGAGTCTCGGATTCGGCAAATCTCGGTATCGGGCAGGTCTCGGTTTTTTAGTCTCAATGGTTTGGAACGCTAGATCAGAAGTCGAGGATTCAGCAAATGCCGGTAAACCTGCAAAAAGTAAAAGTTAATTTTGTTGAAGCAAGTGATTCCTGATGCATAAAAATTTTTGTCAATATATGAATTTTCACAGTTGCGCAACGACTATTAGCAAATATTCTGAAAACACACAAAAAATGAAAAAACAAGACAAAATATGAACAAGGTATTACAAATAATTTATTTTGAAAATTTATGTTTTTTTGATGATGACAAACTTGACCGAGGCGCCATAATGTATGCTAAGGCTTAGGCTTAGTTACTTATTTTTACGCTGAAGTTTTAGGCTTCTTAGGAGTAATAGAAATATGCCGAGATCAGAGTGGAACTTTAACCGCGGGTACCGGTAAAAGGGAGGTCACGGTGTCACAGGTGCATTTTTCCCCCGTCCTTTTCCCCCGGAACAATCCACCTAGGTGCAATTTTGCCCCCGGAAAAATCCACCTAGGTGCAATTTTCCCCCCGGAAAAATCCACCTAGGTGCATTTTCCACCGGAATAATCCAACCTGATACATACCAGGGAAATGCCCTTGGGTTTAAATGAAAATCAACATATCATTATCATTCAGATATTGTAAAGTTGCTACAATTCAATGCAATAATATCGCATTTTCAAAGAAACGTTATACTGCTATTGAACTGCACCTCAAGAAGCTACAAAAATCTCTCCTTTTAAGCTAATGTATTTTAGAGACCCTTATAGGTCAGCTGAGACGCAAGATATGGTTATGCTGATGAAGATTCGAAATGTACTTGAGCAAGAAGCTGCAAGTAAAATTAAGGTAGCTCAAGCAAAACAAAAATCCGCATACGATCGCTAACGTCATGGAAAGACGTTATTTAACACAGGGAATGAGGTACTGTTATACAACGCTCGACGAACGACACGAAAAGGATGGAAAATGCAACCACCATGGTCCGGGCAATACACTATTAAACAAACTTCAACTGGTCAATATGTCAGGCGATCCATTGGCAAAAAATTATTCGACTCACCTTTTAAAACGGTTTTTAAGACATAATTCAACAACTGATGACTGTCAAGTCACCAAAGAAATTAGTAATAGAACAGATGGGAATTTTTTACCAATAGATAAAAACTGGCAAGCGGAATCAAGCAAGCTTTTTGGACAATCTGTCGTCAAAATGTTAAAAATAAGTGCAACTCAAAATAAACGCTCCGGTTAAAAATAGAAGATAATTCGGGACGGTAACTGCTTTTTAGAGCAATCAGTTACGCAGTGTTTAGGGACGAAACGCTTCGTAATATAGTCAGAAATCTAGTCGTTCAATACACGACAACTGAGTAAACGTCTCTTTAAGCAACTATTACGGTGACAATATTCAAACGTATTTGGACGACTCGGGTATGAATGATAATGGAATTTGGGCTACAGACTGCGAAATTTTAGCAACAGCTCATTTGCTTTTCACTGAGATTAAAATTTTCTCCAGCGTTGGATCTGCCGAAAACAAGAAAAGATGGCTATCATTCAACCCCACTCTAATTGGGGGACAAACAAAAACCGACAAAGTTATTTACCTAGATCACTTGAATGAAGACCAATGATTTTGCAACTAAAGCATGAAAAAAGAACAATATATAAAAGCATGTAAATATATCATGTATTCATCATGTACATAATATACATGCGTTACAATATAGTACACTCGCATTTAGTGTAATCCTTGGTTGGCAAAATGGACCTCGATGTAATTTTTCGGGGCGCAAAATACACCTAGTTGGATTTTTTCCGCTGAAAAAAATGCATGTAGGTCGGTTTGTTCCGGAGGAAAAATACACCCAGATGAATTTTTCTGGGGAAAAATGCAACTAGATGAAATTTTCCGGGGGGAAATTGCACCTTGGTGGATTTTTCCGGGACGAAAATGGACGGGGGGATAAATGCACCTGTGACACCGGCATCATCCCCAATAAATTCAATTGTCTAAGGCTCTAAGGCACAGTTTTCTGCTTAAGAACCAATTAAGAATGTCCTGGCGCTTTGTTTTGTTCAGTGATTGCTATAAAGATTAACCGTGGGGGTAAGCAATTCCGGAAAAAATTGGAAGTGACTGAACGTCCTCGCGAAGGAATCTGCCCAGAAGGTACCGGGGGACTTCCCCTAGATAAACGTCCTACTAGAGAGGACTTCAATCCTTCGAATGTCAATGTTAAGGGTCTCTGTGTTCAGAATTGTTATCTTTTAACTTAAACGATCGCAATGATGAAACAAACCACCCTGAGAACTGGCAGGTCATGAACCTTCAAAGTTACAACTAGTCAAATCACCGTCCCTATGAGTATGAACCGTTAATAGACTAAGTATCCACACATGATCTGTATTTGCTTAGGGCTAGGGCCAGGATTTAAGCCTTCTTACGTAATTTTACTAGGTATATAAGTAAGCGCGAGAACAAGGGGTACAAGTTGTGTGCAGGTTGATTTTCAGCACCGGATAAGATTTTCGGAGGAACTAGGTAGCATGCGAAATAAGAATTTAGGGTTCTGGCTTTCACGATATATATGTGTAGATATGTTAATTTTGTAAGTTTTTACGGCTCTTGCCACTTAATTCTGTGTAAATTTTGTTTTATGACTTAGACGTGCTTAACTTTTGTAACTCTCGCACCCTGCTATCCTGTACCACCATTTCACTTTGTATTTTGGTGCTCTCTGATAACACTTGTAGCCTTATATATGGTCCTGAAATCACCCCCACTCTTTACCTTAGTGTGAATCACATATAAACACGCCAGCCAATCGTAGGCCTCTAACCACCAAAGCTTTGCCGTCACGTCGCATTGGTTGTTCATACCTCAGATAATATTAGCCAATGAAAAGGGAGCTTTACATCTGTTTCCGGGGCGCGCTGATTGGCTGCGAGTGGGGTTGAGCGCAGTATATAAGAGCAGTGAACAGGCTGAACATTCAGTTCAGTTTGAAAAATTTTCGGTTTTTGAGTCGCGGCTCGAGCAGCGACCGCAAACCGATCTCTCTGCTTACAGTGGTCGACATAGTGTGCACAAGAGTTTCGGGGCGCTGAGACTATGGGGGGTATGCGCGTTTTGCGCGGGGGTAAGGATTAGTAGAATAACGTGGGCCCAGTTGGAATTTTACCGTTCTCACAAAGGGAGTGTGGGTCAGATTTTGGGTCAAACTTTGCCTAGCATTGGCGACAACGAAGGTGCAAACATTTTGTGAAAATTTGGGGGGAGGGAAATTTTCAATCAGGAAACCTGCAAGATGACGAGATTTAGGCTATGATTCTAAGGAATAAATATTCACATCCAGGATTAACATTGACACTCGCAGGATTGATTGTCAGCACGGCAGGGAGGCCAGTGCATCCAAATGCTAAGCATTTAGAAAATGACAAACAAAAGAGATAACACCCTGCCGTTATAGAAAACTTTCGTGTTCCCCGTGATGTTAGATGATTCTAGCCCGTCCCCACTAAACTAAGCTTTAATACCAGGGACCCGATTGACAATTAAACTGCTGAATGTGCAGCCTGTGAAAAGCCACGCTAAAGCCACGGGACCTCTGTTGCCCTCCGAATCAGACGCGGTAGTGAGGACCATATCTGAACAAGAAACCCTTTCGGGGAACCTCTTTAATTTTAAGTTTATGCATAGCTGGATTTTCGGAGTACACACTCCATCCTCGCACACCTTACGCTAAACGTGCAACTTTTTAGAATCCTATCGAGGTGAAGATAGTGGGTTTGACTGGAATATCCTTGCAATGAATTGGATTCCTGAGTCCATGCCTACGTAAACTGCGCCTGCCCGAAGGGTCGCATATGGATCAACCAAACTCACCATCAGTGGACATAGAGCATAACTCAATGAGAAATTTGTAACCTTATGCTACGGCAGTCAGCGGTAAGGTGGTTGACATATGGTAAGGTAACCAGAAGCACAGCTAAATCTCATGAATCATTTCATAAGCTATTTACGATTTAATTGAAATTGTTAAGTCAACTACGCGATCGATCTTTTCAATCTGACCTTAGAACAAAGGTATCTTAGGCCATTATGATATGCATGTATAAACTGTACAAAAACAATAACAAACCAAAACATTAATTTGAGTTCAGTCCTGAACCTAGAGCGTGCAGCGAATTCCTGACCCAAGAGCCATAACTGGACACACAGATGAAGTAAAATTTACGGACCAAAACGTATTGTTCCGATTTCAGCTCACATACACGAATGCGGGTGTTGCGAGAGCATACGCGAGGTTAGGCGTATGACGATATCGGGATTTTGTGACTCTCAAAACCTGATATCACGCCAGGTGGACCATCATCCTCTAGGCAAGTAGCTTACATGTAGACCCACGGCCACGATCACCCGTGAGGGTATCATTTCGGATTCATTCGCAGGGATTTCCGCTGGTCGTACTCGTAACAGTACTGCGTCATAGCTTCACAGAATTTTACATATTACCCACGTGATACAAATCTTTACCCGCAGGTATACCCGCGACTGAAATTTTCTATCCGACTCGTGTTTACCCGCAGTTACGCGCGTGCACCAGATCTGGCAGCACAAGCCACCATCTAATAGACTTTAAGCTAATACACGAACACTACATTTACAGTTACAATTAACTGTGTTACTGACAGTAAGATTAATGACGTTTTTGTTGGTACTACGTGGTCTGCACGACACCTGTCCGAAGTTTTGCCCAAAAGTTAATGACCACACCGATAAAACCCGGTCCGCTTGGGCTGGAGCCCAGCATGGTACCACTACATTGCGCGGTCAGTGCGACAACTTCTTATACCGGTATATGTGCACAGATATAGCAGCATTTGCTTTATACATACTTACCTAAACTTACGTCGACATCCTTCTTTTTTACATGCGGTCGTCCCGTAAATCCAACTACCCGGATTCATGGGATTTCTGTTTGCAGTGCTCTCAGTGGAAGCTCCATGTTGGTACAATACGGTCTGAACTACATCTGTTCGAAGTTTTGCCCAAAGTTAATGACCACGCCGAGAATTGAACCTCGGTCCTCTTGCGCTCAAACCAAGTATACTACCACTACACTACGCGGTCATTGAGACAACTTCTTATACCTCGGATGAAATTGTCACTCCGGTAAATTTCCTCTTTTACAGCTCGAAAGTTCTAAAATTTAAGTGTTAGAAATCCTTGTTAAATTTAAACGGGATTGTTAGAATTGAATTTTTCTGCGCAACAAATACTTATGAGAATTTGAGGAATTGCATGAATAGGTAGTTTAGATGAATGATGAGAGGTTTATCGTATGCGCGCAATAGAGCCTGTACACACTGTAAAATTTAGTACTTATGATTAAGTACTTTAGTACTTAATATTAAGGAAAAATTTTCCTTAGTATCTTGCCAAGGAAAATAATCCTTAATTGTAAGAAAAAATTTCCTTAACATTAAGTAATAAAGTTCTTAATATTAAGTAATATAGTGCTCAATATTAAGTGCTTTTGTACTAAAAGTTCTTCTTTAACCAGCTGCCTGGTAGAACTTGAGGCTTAATTTTAACTACCATTGTACTGAAAATTAAATTAAAAAGTATTTTAAAATAAGTACTCGTGTACTTAAAATTAAGTACATCAATACTTAAATTTTCTGTACAATGATACTTACTATTTAGCACTTTAGTACTTAATGTGAGGTTGCGTCGAGAGTCGAGACCTGAAAATCCTATTCGCTTCAAATAAGGAGCGACGAATATTGTAGTTTATATTTTAAGCAAATGTATCAAACGTACATATTAAATCAAAAGAACACAAGCTTAATAAATCATAAATTCCGGCAAACAAAAATAAGGTCGCAGATTTAAAACTTATTGCTAATATATACTTGAAAACTTTTACTAAAGGGTAGATAAAGATAGCTATAAAATGCGTAATAGTGTTCTTATTCTTTAAAAGCGAAAAGAACAGATGCTTGCAAAAACCTTGCATTGAAGCATTCAAAACTAAGCATTTTAATAACCTCAATGAGCGTGTTACTTTTAGGGCCGACACTGTAGATTAGACACATTCCTAAGCGTCAGGTTACGTCTAAGCTTAAGATTCGGTATCACGATAAGCGCCTCTAAGTTTAAGTCTAAGCGTAAGCAATAAATAATTTAATGCTTAAACTTACTATATTGCAGTCGTTTGAAACAACAGTTTAGTCACAACTAAACATGGGCAAGGTTCCAAAGAAACTGTTGCGTGTATTAGTGAAAACTTATTTTGCGAATATGTTGTATTGTCCGGTTTTAGCAACGCTGTCAGGTACTGCCGGATCGTGCATACGAAAGGCAACTTTGTCTCGAATTTCAATAAAACTGCAATAATTTGTGGTGAATTTTACAGCAAGCGTAACTTTAAATATCTAAGCGGAATAATTGTAGAAATTAGCTCACAACCATCAAATAAACTACATTGACTACTAAACTGTATGTCAGATATTCTAATACTGTGGTTCGTTGCAGTCACTGTCTGAGTCTTCCTCTTCTAAACCATGATCACCCTGTTCTATAGCTGGCATATTTTGACCATATTGATAAAATTCACAACCGAAGGCATGAAATCACCTGGTAATCCTTTGAGCAGACCTATAAGATGATAAAAAGGAACCGCAGCAGACGGATATCGAAGATCAAAGACGTGAAATAGCGCGAACAGATAGTCCAACGCTGCACACAATGTACCGACCCCTGGCAAAAGAATTGGAACCCGATCTAATACAAGAAACACGTCTTTGACAACTCCACTGATCGAACCATCCGCTGAATACACCAAGAGAAATGGTTGTCGTTTGTAATTTCCTTGGTAAACACTGGAAATATCTGCTTCCACTGTGCTCCCGGAGGCCTGAAATGAAAAATAAATTCTAAATGTCGGATTACACAGAAGGTTTTATTTTTGCAGAATTTTACTTATTTCGTTGAAAAATTAATCTGATTCCTGGTGAATCGTCTATTTCCTGACATATATTTTGGCTTAAATGTTATTCACACTTGCGGCAGCAGTAACTTTTTTACATCCGTGACACCAAACATTATACCATACTATTACCTTTTTAAACACAAAGTTCTGATTGAAAAAATACAACGCAGTCCCAAGACTCGTTACAGCCAGCAGAAAAGGCAAGCAGAATAGCGCAATATCGCACCCGTCGTCTAAAACATACTTTAAACTCTCTAAACTAAAATACATTTTTTCAAGATCAAATCGCTCTACGGACTTAAGAAGTTTTGCTTTCATTAACCATCTATTATGATTGCAATTCAATACCAAACTCTGTTCAAAAACTGATTGTTTGATATGAAACGGTTCGGATCTACAATTAACCATGAATCCAGAAAATAAGACAGCAAACATGCAGTTTTGGTCTCAAATCAGATTTGGGACTTTTAACAAATTAACTCTAAATGTGGCAACGTGATTCTGTTATCAAACCTGGGCATGATGTGCCCAAATGACTAAAATTACAAAAATTAAAATACCTACCTTTTTCCATTTCTATGAGATCAGAGTCATTTGTGAGTGAGAATTCTTGCAGCAAATCGAATATGCCTTTGCGATTACCCGCATTGTACGAATTTGGCGAATAGTCTCGTGTAGCCATAGCGTATCGAACCACTGAAACAGAATAGTGCGCCCATACGACATCGAATGCCTCAATCATTACGCCATCGTGCTTTTTATTCCAAATAATGTTAGCATCTTGCTTGATCTAAAATACGAACAGCAAATCAATGCGATTGCTAAGCGTCATAGTGAATTTTCAACTGTGAAATATGTCAGAAACAAATGAGTTTTCGTATTCAAGTTTTGCGTTTGTAGCGTTTTACTGGTTAAAAACATAAGATGTGGTAAGGTAAAACGTACCAATCCTGGCATGTCCTGGTATCTAGGCCATTTTTGAAGAACAACCATTGCTCCTAATTCTTTGTTTTGCAGTATCCAGTTGTGACGTTCCAATGCCGAGTCTCCCATTAACTTCTTAATAGTTTCACGAGGTTCTCCTGAGTTGGGTCGCAGACTTTTCACCTGATGTCGGACAGATTCGAGCGACGACGAAGCCTCTTTGGTAAGAGATTTAAAAATATCATGGTCGTGAGTATAGTTTTTGCTAGATTTATTGATCCTTCGGGGTGTTGTATCGTATCTCGTTCTATCGTAGCTAAGTTTATTGTAAAGCGCTCGACCCAATAATCCTTTGCAACTAATCGGATCAAAAATATAATCCTGAAACGTATAACACGGCATGATGCTACACGTCGCGGGCCTAGACGCAGGTTTATTCTAACACTGGCGGCTAAGTTAAGGCTTAGACTTCGGCTTAGAAATATGTTTATACTACTGTGAACATTTTCAGTATACATCTCATAAAAACAGCGTTACAGATTTCACTTTCGACAAGTTGTTAACATTACAACATACCCAACCAAATCCCAGGTTTGACTTGACGTAAAGAAAAGGGAAACGCAATACGCAAGAAAATGCCATTTTTGCTTTTTCCAGTTTGGTTGGTCTTCCACGTCTGTAAAATTGCAACAATAGATACTGCGTACAAAATACGGATCTAACAACTAGCACACTAGCGGTTATTAAAACTGAAGTTTGAACAGAAAACTTTAGATACGTAATAATGTCAAATCTGGTTACTTTAACCCCTTCTCACATTGATTTGCCTATAGGCAACTCAGCGCTGTGTATGTACGTTAAATAATATATATCGCACCGTGTTTAAGAATGCAACACGTATACATATTACTAAATCATCACAAGACGTGAGAGCCCCCTCGGGCTCGAGCGTCAAGCTCCTATAGCGGAGTGTTGAAAGTATACGCCTCCCACTCGTCACTGGAGTTCGAATCCTAGCATGAAAGTAGGTCTCAGGGGAAATAGAAAATATTCATGTGAGAAAGGGTTAAATAATAATTTCAAATCTGGATGATAATTAATGATTGAAGTGCAACACATTAGCAACGAATGCTGTTCTAGAAACCTAGATTGGTTGAGACTAGAAACTATGTCAATCTAATTGCTCACTCATGGCAGTTTTTGCATAAATAGTCGGCACAACAAGAAAACAGATTGTTTCGTCCGAGTTTAGCAATTTGTCCTGTTGCCGAATCTTTCAATCCATTTACCATGTTTCGCTGTAACCTCTGTGATGCAGTAGACATGACGACGTCAATGTCAAAACTCTGAAACAATATTACATAGGGAACTTTTATTCTGAATCGTCCATTTACATTGGTGAAAATGCTACAGTATAAAATTTTTGATAGCAGTAACTCACAAAAACGAACGAGCGGTGCAACGCAAATGGCAAATGAATCTAGCAAAGACAAAACTTTGTATATTCTATTCTTTCATGTATTTTTCATAATAACTACCAAATGAAATATAATAAAACTAGCAGCATATTTTGAAACCATAGCGAAGTTCATTTGCCTCTGAAATATAATATAATTTTCAATGCCAAATGTCATATAAAAACGAAACTCACATCTTTTTCCGTAAAGAAATACTGGCCGTATTTCTTTGGGTCAATATTGGTGTAGTCCATAATGTGATGAACCTGTCTTTGGTGTCTGTTTGTTGCGGGAAATCTCTTCCTGCAATTGGAGCGGACGAGCAGAAACATAAGGTTGGTCGTCAGTGCTTTGTTGTGCAGGATTAATAGCACGCGGAGTTGTCAATGCCATACGTTTGTCGGCTCCAGCGCGTTGTGCTGGCGGAGATATGCGCTTCATACGAGCATTAGGAAAACTGTTTTGAGATGGAGACAATTGAGATTGTGCCTCACAATTGGCAGGTGTCTGACTCAATGTCTTCAAAATAGCCACAGGTGGATCTTCAGTGAGAGCATTGGCCTGGTTTGCACTTTCGTCGCTTGGCAAAGTATGGCTATCAACGTTAACAGCATCCTCACAGTTGACATTTGTACACGATGTTTTAGTTCCGTATAATTGAAGTATTACAAGCTTATGCGGGGTTCACGTTATAACTGGGGCAGCATGGAACACGTCTTGTCCCTATGACTATAGCTGGAAACATTTTGTATGACCTTTTATCCGCTATGAGATTCAAAAAATTTGAATTGTCTGCTATCCTGATGTGACATCTACTGTTTGTACTGCAATATCATATGATATTCCAAATATTGTCTGCGAGTATCATATCATATGTTTGAAAATGTCTGCAAAGTTGTGGTAAACTAGCTTTATTGTCCTGTAGAATGTCATATGATACTAAAATTTGAAATTTGAATTATTTGTACTTAGGAGTATATTATAGGAAAAATTCAGCGAGAAACAAAACGTAGAAGCTAATTCAACTTTCGAAATCATTTATTGCTGCATTATCTGACATTTTACTGTTTTATTAGCGCGCACAAATTCCATTGGCCTGCATAATAATATCATATGATATTTAATAGAATTCCACTAACTAGATTGGACAAAATTTAAACAAACATGCATGAATTTTAAACAAACCTTAAAATATCTGATTGAAATATTTTTCCCAGCGCAATCGTCGTCATGCAACCACTCAAATCCGTCCACGCAAACTCTCGATACCACACTGCCAGTATCGATACCCTGATAATCTAGCAACCATTTCTTAGTATCTTTGAGTAAACTTAGTCTCGTAGGTGCAATGTCCAATCTGATTTGTTTTCGTAAACATTCTTGGCCATTCACAAGTACAGTAACAACGGCGAAAGAGTCATTTATCAGAGCCATTTTGCAAAGATATTGTTTATACTCAGCTAACAAAATATATCGTGGAGCCACTAAATCACATCCCTGAACACTTTAGATATCTAAAGGGTGATGATCGACAAAGTCATTGAACAAAGCCAGTGTTGGTTCAGATTTCACGCTCACTCTAAAACTGTACATATGACGAATAAACTCAATGACTTCGACACTATTACCCAAAAACACTATGTTGGAAAGCCTCAGTGAGTCGGGTCGCATGCTGCACACGACCGAACTTATGCGGAAAAAGTTTGGCAGGCACCATCGGTCATGGCCTAAGGATACAATCATACCGGCCTTATACTCAGTTCCGCCAACATTGACACTAGAAAACAAACGAACAGCGGCCTCCAAGTCGAGTTTTAGCATTTTACTAAGCTGATTACCTAGCGGCAAAGTTCTAATAGTTACACATTTATACTGACCACCAAAACTAGCGCAATGTTCAAAAATTTTTCCTGAATACAAATGCGCCAAGAACTGCACGCAGTATCTGCTAGCAAGTGTTTTGGGTACATTTTTACGACATCTGCTAACGGTCGAAACATGTTTAAACCATCTTAGCTTCATCTCTTGGCTAGCAACCATGGATTGACAAACCGGACCCGTCTTTGCAATGCATAAAGAGTAACGAATAAGATAGTGGTGTTTCGGAATTAAGCGATGTCCCGGAAATAACTTTTTGAACTGGATTAGATGCTCCTTAACACTGCAACTAAGTTCGCATAAAAGCTGAGATGTAAATTTGGGACTAAATAAGTAGCACATTAGTTCTCGTAGTCCAATGAAAAACTCCCAATATGCATTTGTCTGATCGACAAGATCACCTACCAGCAACGGCAACAGCCTAACTAAACAATACATCTGCATTCCTTTTTCTCGAATTGAGTAGTCCTCAACAGACACTTTCTGAATTACCGCAGGTTTATTCCGGCTGTCCGTCGCGCCATACACGAATCCTGCAATACGATCGTTCAAAACCTCCAGAGTAAAACAGTGGGATATATCAATCAGACCGTATAGAATCCGCTTCAATTCGAACACAGCTACAGCTTCCAAGACGTCATGGAAGAGATCTGGTGTGTAGTTTTCGACTACTTCCCAAGTAAACAGTTTTGACAACGTGCAATGAGACTAAAAAGTGTAAAAGAATTTGGTGACCGTGACATATAGTTTTAAATTAAACATAACAAAACGGCAATATTTCTTAAACGGCGGACAATTGTCGATTTCGGCAATAGAACGAACAATCCTGTACTGGTAATATTCGTATTGACAAATTTTTTTTGATAGCTAATTTAAACCCACTTTTATAATGTGGTTGTAACCTCTGCGTGATGTTATCAATAACTCTTTTAGGTTAGCATGCTCGAGCAGCGACCGTAGCGTAGAAACGATGCTAATGTACTGAAAAGAATCTTCAGTTTCGCGACGTATTAACTCTCCATTTTGCTGTGCTTTGTTTTCGTACCGGGTTCCTAATTTCCGCTGATTGGGGTTTATGGCACCAGGCAAAGCGGCTAGCAGTCCCTCCAAGCTATGCGAAGAACGAATCTGCTCCATAGGCATTCGTAATTTGGAAAAACAACTCCAATCGAAAGCATCCGTTGATGTGTTGTTTTTCAATTGATGTTCTACGTTAGACAGCAAGGCGTCAACAACAACCGATGTAACATCATTAATTATACTTAGAATTCGCATCACTGAAGCTACCGATAAGCTTGAATCAGATCGTAACTTAAGAGTCGTAGCTGCTGCTGTAAAAATTGACAAGAAAATGCGTAAGCATGTCAACGGATAATACAGGTCACTTGCTACGCAAACCTAACTGGAAACATAGTGCTGCTTTTCAAACTACAGAACAACCATCACGTATTAATCGCTGCTAACCTTTCAGCACAGAGAGCTGGAATTATGCCATAAACATCCTAATCGCATGCATATCGCGTACTGCTACAAAAGCTGCATTGTGGAAACAATTGCCAAGGGTGTAACCAGTGCTACTTGCTTATATTAAACCAGAAATGTGTCAAAACATTATCATATCGCAAATAATTTTCTCTATTTCTGAAACTCCGTCTCAAACGCTCCGTATTTTAGCATATCGAGAAATTCTCCTGAGAACTACGTAATCCGCCACATATTTCAAACCACGTGCATGTAATGCCGTACATTTGACGCACATTGATTGTGCGAAAAATAGATGAATTGGCGAAGAAGTTACTTAGAAAACAATTTACATACGAAAGAATACGTTCCGGAAAGGAAATGCGTACGATCTGGCAGCTTAATCTGACAATATGTCATAAAACATTAATATATGGAAGGTTCTATATCTTGAAACAGTTGAAATACGAAAACGGAAAAATTCCCGCTCGAAAATTGCTATGCGCGCCCAAAACAACGCAATTAAAACAAAATCAACAGTTATTAAAAGAAAACAACCGGTAAAAGCTAGCTAGTAATTAGACAATTATTTTGTATAGAATAAACTCCAACAATCTATGACACGTTCGTGTTTATCACAATTTGAATTTGAAAAACTATCAGAGTCCAAAGTCTTTTAGGCAAACGTTAAAAATTCCCAACAATGGACGATTTCCTCGCGCATACCTGTTTCAAAGGGCGTAACCATAATAACCTTTTAACAAGAGATAACGTAGCCTTAAAGATTTTGCAAGCGAGCATAGCGAGCGAGAAAACCTCTTGACTTGTTCCGTTTATCGCACATTCTGTAAATGTACCTTGTTATTGAAGAGGCAGAATATCGTTTGTTAGACCCACGTTGGGCCGTAAGATGTTCACGGGGGACCGAATAGAATAAACTTAACCTTTAGAGTATGTTTTTGCTAAGGACTAAATTTATGGTGACGAACTGCACTGTACGGATGACGGTCGACGCCGTACAGGTAGGTGACGGACGGCGCTGTACGGGTAACGGACGGCATTAAAATAATTAAAAAGTATAGCGCATCCCTAACTGAACTCATGTAGACTTCTGAATGCTGCGGACATAAAATTTGTTGGCCTGGTGTTCCATTTTCGCCCGAACCGCAACAATATAGGCTTAGGCTTTATACTAATTTTCACTTAAAGGTTCGATGCTTACGTTTAGCTTTAGATTTGTCTTTGGCGGCTTAAGAAGACGCTTAGGAATGTGCTTAGTCCCTAAACGTAACATTGGCGAGTTTGTTCTTCAGCGGTACTTAATATTAAGTACTAAATCTGCTTAGTATTAATGTTAAGTACTATTGTACTTGATATTAAGAACTAAAAAATTAAGGACAACTAGTACTTAAAGTTATTAAGTACTAAATTTTACAGTGCATAATTTACAACATTATTACCATTTTTTGTAAACACTTACTCCATTTCATAAAACCTGACAAGGGAATTAAGCTAAATTTATTTTGTAGCGGCGTTCAACAAAAATGAGATGGCACAGGTACTAATTTTTGCTATGGTTTACAATATTATTTGTTATAATAAAACTCTTTTTTAGCCTTTGAGGTGAAGCTGAAATAACGTTTTTCAAAACGACATCGAACCGAAGACGGAACCATGATGCGAAGCGGTATCGGTGTCAGGCCTTAACCCTAACTTCTAAAACAGCATCGGGGTCATACAGAAGCTGAGACCATGGTTTTTAAAAACTATCGGTCCAAACTGGAACCCTGACTTTTTGAAATCAGCTTCGCTCTCAAACCAGTAGCATTTTTTAAACCGGTTCCGAGTCGCCAATCGACTGCTTACATAAAATAACCCATCAATCAAAGCGATAGGTCAGTTCATCAAATAGACAGGTGGCCATCAATTAAAGTGACAATTCATCATCCTCTATCTTGAAATTGAGGATGTGTTAGAACCCCATTATACCACTTGAAACTGCCTATATTCCTATATCGTGGCCTATGTTCCTTCATTTTTCATTTCGAGAACTGTATTTTTATAATCGTCTTCATTCCATGCTTATAGGTGCAATTTTTAATTTCTTACATAGCTAGCTCACGAGCCAAAATTCTAGCCACAGTATTTAATACTGGAAACAGTGAGAAAATAACAATTTCCGTCTCGAATCATTTGCGCTAGGCGGTTTACTTAATCCATAAAGAACTATCGTCTTTGCTTTCAGTGTTACACCCTTTCACGTCCACATGATAAGATGTTCTTATTTGTCTGTTATTAAATAGCTTTAGCGGCGTCAAACTTTTGTGTCTCAAACCTCGATTAGGCGCGTTTTTACCACAAATTTTAAACTATTTAACGTTTTTGGAATTTTTATTAAACGTACATTTTCATCCCAAAGATCGCATCGCTATGCAACTTTAGAAAATGGAATAAAAAATTTAACGTAGTGAAGGAGTTAAATTTCACAAGGCGGATGGCGTATACTTTTTGATACAAACCCAGCAGCGAACAAATTTTCACTAGGGTTACAGTATTCTATAGGATACCACACTGTCTCATGGTTAGGCCAGCAGTTTACCTGGGAAGATTTAGTTCACGATAAAATCACGTGAAATAACGACCAAGATTTGACGTGAACATTTTACGTGACACCTGTACAAAATTTCTGACCCTTAAGTGTTGGTTCAGCTTGTAAGGTGACGTATATGCGTGGCCGTACCGGATGGTGAAACATAACAGGATATCCAGTTGCAACATTAGTGACCCTGACAGGGGGGAGAACAAAATATATTACAACAGCTTTCCCGACAAAAAGCTAAAGTTTTTAAGCCTTTCTGGTTATCTCAGCAAATGTACAAGTTTTGAAGCTGTCCCGGCTATAACAGAAAAACATCCTTTTTTAGTTTTAAAATTCCATCTGGTTTGTAGTAAAATAACACCTACACCGTGAAACCAATTAAATCATAGGTTCTATTTGTATATGGAAATCTCAAAACGGCAGCTTCAAAGTTCTAGAGCGTTGTACCCTTAAATAACAAATACTATGTATGTATGACGACAAAAATAATATGCGCAGTTATTTGTCAATTTAGGGGCAATCGTATGCATGAGCAGCTCGGTAATTTGTTGCGTTCTAAAATTTGAGACTACTAGATTAGTATGCACATTCACAATGTCATGGAAATTGGAAGCTTACTTGAGCTGTGCTAATTAAATCATCATCGTAGAACTAACTGCAATAGTGGTCAATTAAGCCACGCATTGTTCAACATTTGACACAATAGCCGCATGCTAATGAGTTTATAATTACTCTTTTGTTATTGTTCATTTAATGTGTTCATATTCGGTCAAGTCCCATTAGAATTTAATTTATTTGGTCCCGGATCTTAATGCTGTTTTTGATTAAATCTGAATGCTTTTCGGTAGGCATTTAATCATTCAACTGCCTTGACTTGAATAGAAAACCGTACTCTGCAAAAAATGGTGCGTCAAATTGACTCTCCGAAATAGGCTCTATGGGACAACACAAACAGAGTCAAATTCGACTCTGCCAGAGTCAAATTCGACTCACTGAGTCGCACGTTTGCCTGTGGCGGAGCCGAATGTGACTCAGTTGTGTAGTTCAGTAGAGCCTATTTCGGAGACAGCCAATTTGACTCACCATTTTTCGCAGTGTATTCAATACCTTGAATATCAAGCCGCAATTCGTGGAAAACATGATTGCGCGGCTTGTAGGTTGCGGTATCACAGTTGGTTTACTGTCGTTGAACTTGTTAAAGAATTGTAAGGTGAAGTGACACCTCGGGCCGGTCGTGAACGTGCGCGTACCACAATCTCATAAATGTGTTACCCCAAAGATGACATTAAATGTTCAATTCAAGTTCGAATTATTTGTACTTTTCTGCTGAAACGCCAAAACCCTTAGGAGTGGTATAGAGCACTAGACGGTAACAATAAAATGTATATGTGTTATATACATATATGCCACACCATAGATTAGTGGTGCGGCAAGCACCCATTCCACCGCGCATCATGACACGAGCCTGTTTTCAAGTCGGCCAATTGTGGCCTTCACGCGGTTTATTGAGTATTTATACCAATATTCAAAATAACTTTTGTTTCATATGTCCGAAATAATATTTTTTCTGCACTTTTGGTTTTCATAGCCAGAATATTTCGTTTTACTTTAGCGCTCTTTCAATACACAGCGTGCCATGAATAGAACAGTAGTTTTGAATAATTATGTTGATTAACCCTTTCTCACATGAATATTTTCAATTTCATCTGAGATGTGATTTCAAGGTAAGATTCGATCCCCAGTCTCATGGGTGGGAGGCGTTTACGATGACCACTGAGCTATAGCAGCTTGACGCTCGAGCCCGAGTTGGCTCTCACGTCTTGTGGAGATTTTGCACTGCGCATATATGTTATAAATGTTAACCACTGCTCACAGTGTGTGTATTGTTCGTACATTATTATATTTAGTTGCTCATAGTATACTCTATGAGTGAAAGGGTTCAAGCACTAGGTATTAGGTATGCAGTTCAAAGTTTATGATGTTTATATTTGTATAACGGGATATATACAACCGGAGGCTGAATGCCGTCGTTCCTTTCCGGTAGCATTTTTCTGACGTTTCAGCAATTTTGGTAGTGGATTGTTTTGAAATAATGAGCAGAATAATGGTTGCACGTTAGGCAAAAAAGTTTCAAAGAAAACCAGATAAGATTATTTTAAATACAAGTGTACTGTAAAATGACTTCTACAAAAGCTTGTGAAGGTCAAAATTAAGGGAACTGGAGCCTGAAAACAGTCTCTGTGTCAAACAGTACGTCGATAGTACGCATTATTAAGAGTTACATACCCCCGGAAAATTCGGCCGGTTGTTCATCCGTGAAATTTAATAGATGCTGCTATACAGGGGCCATTTTCAGTTATTTTCTGATGAGTGTATACCTTTAATCCGCTGCCGTTTGACTTCTGACACCTTTCTCACGGTCATATTTTACACAAACTTGCGACACCTGGGTTTCAATATGATATGTTTCCGCAGACCTGTGATATCTGTTCCACACGATGATTTTTTTCGGGCTACATTTGATGTTGTTTCTCACGATATGTATTTTCATCGAACAGACACAGATTTTTAACGGGAAGGCATCATAAGAGCTGTATCGCGGTCTTCGTCCCTAACTGCAGTTTGTGCGCAAGCTGTTAAGGTATTTGCTTCGGATGCCTATCAATCATTATCTGGTTTAGATTTTCCTTCTGACTTTTTTCTTTCCGGTTTTTAAAACAATTCTTTGATAGATGGTTACTTTTACGCAGAATTCGCAGGGGTCGCGCTGTCGTTTTTCTCCTAAATTCTTATCTGAGTTTTTAGACTTCTAGGTTTTGTCATTAGATTCAGAGTTTGACTTCTTCGGTTTTCTGCAATTCCGAGCCATGTGACCTTCCTTTCCGCATTTAAAACAAGTGCGGGATGATTCATTTGATTTCTGTTCGTCATCTATCGCGGTCTTTATTTTCCTGTTTCGATTTAGCACCGTCATTACCGCGATTTTTTGTGTCCTTGTTAAAGTTACGTTTGTGGTTATGATCGTGATTATTTTGGGCTGGTTTTTGGTTAGTTACATCATTCGCATTAAGGCCTTGTAACTTCCGAGCCTGGTACCGCAATTCTTCAAATGTCTCTGTCATATCCGTTTGCAGCCTAAGTTTAAACTAGGGTTTCGAATTATTAATAAAGGAATCGTTCTTTGGAAGCTTACTATGCGTGTGGTTATTTCATCAGGTTTAGCGAATCGGTAACGAAGTTGTGTGATTAACCAATCAAATCTGTCAGGTTCAATCGGTGCTTCTTCCTCCAACAGTTGGAGGTGCTTATCTGTTGCTTTCCGTAAGCATTTACGGAACTTTTCATTTTAGCACTCGGACCTATGACCCCTGCAGATTTGGTACTCCCATCGAAACTTTTGCAAAATGCATCAAAGTCATCTGTGCCTCATATTTCGGAAAATATTAATTTTTTTCGGGCATGTTAACGATTTGAGCGGGCCCTAAAGTCGTTTGAACTACTACGGTAGCTGCATTACCCAGAATCGTGCCCAATTGTAAAGTTTGTTATGGCAAATTATATTGTGCACCAGCAGGGTCATTTCCACCATTTTCTCCCACCGGCGTTGTCCGTCTTGACATATTTGATGCCACGTCCGTGACCGTGACGCGATCCGTTTCTACTAAACGATCATGTCCCATTGACCAACCTGGTGCATACATTGCATACGGTACCTAAGAAGGGTGGTAGCCCCACGTTGTTCCTGAAACAACCGAACCGTTATCCCGTGCCCAGATCACTGCTGTTGGAACGTTCGGAACTGGGGCAAGATTACGGTTTTCCGTTGATAAAGGTTTAAGAATGCCATACGGTGTTGTGGAGTACGGCTATTCAGAAACATTTGTCGGTTTTGTTGTTGACTTTGATGATTGCCGATATGTAGCGGGACTGAGCTATGAGGATAATGATTAGATGACATTGGTTTTACAAATTGGTTACCCCAGGCCCCGCAGTCGCACCATAATTTTGGGGAATTAAGCTACCCCGCCAACTAAGTCCTAGCAGGAAGAATTGTTGTCCTATCACTTGCTGACGCGGTGCTAACAGGATATGGGATTGGAAGCCCGGCATACGCAGAAGAAAGATATCCAACTGAGTGAGGGTTTTGTAACGGAACCGCAAAGGCATCGACGAAATTCTTACCCCGGACGACGAGGGTTGAACCTGTACTGCGGTATGCGCATACAGTGCCATCATGCATATAGGCCCCCTGACATCTACTGACGTAGTCATCGACGTAGAGATATGCCTTGCTGATATTTGAGAATGCAGCGTCGCTGTACAGGTTAACTGCCCTGCCCTTGTTCACCCTGAGTACCCTACGTTATTCCCTCTATTTTGGGGTTATGCACCCCAAAAGTTTCACCTAATGCTTAACGTCGCCCTACAACTGTTTTTGGACGTTTTTTTCCGATGCGTATCTATAGATAAGGTGTGGTCCCAATACCTCAAGGTCACCTAAGATGTTGGCAACTTTTTTCTTGTCGGGTCTAGTTTTGGATTCAAGATAACTATTAGAAAACGTAGCACCGACCTCATGAGACTTCTATTTTGTAAACAATCTCCTGTCAAACTCGCCATGTAATACGGCGCCGTCCATCGACACAGCCGTCAGGGCCCCCGCTTGTTAGCGCCGTTGCTGCCAATTCGGCCGTCGTTCTGACCATATCAACATCCCGCGACAATATGCGTTGTCGTTGGTTCGGCAATCCGATTTCTTCTTTGGAGTCACACCCAATACCGATTACCGCGGAAGGTGAAGAATCAGAACGTTCGTATAGAGAACTTGGGGCCGTCAGTGACCGACCTCTCTGTTGGTCAGGCTACGCGGCCTGTCTGGGTATGGGTAATCTTTGGCTTCTTACAGATATGTTATCTTGAACCGTTACCGAGCGGCGGCCAGGGATTAGCTGCAATAGGGGATGTCTAGTCGTATCTTGTGCCCGCAACTGACCTGTAATTGTGGGCGGTTCAACGACTAGTTGAGCCAACCCGGCCTGCTTACTTCCCTGGCGTCGCAACGGTGTCAGGTTCGCACGTCGTCGCCCCGTTTTTGTACTGACGGATAATCGCAAGATAATTCAAACTCACTTACAAATGACGTCAAATGTATAATATAGAGATAGGCGACCAGGACGACAAATCTAGCGTTGAGCTAGGTGACCAAATAACAATTGAACAGAATGTAGAGCCGCAAAATGATAGCATATTTTGTCCTATCAATTATTCGTGGCAAAAGGATGCGGCGTCTATAATGAACATGAAAATTAAAGTGCGACACCAGCCGAAAAAGATAGTAACACTATTGGGCGGTTCGCAAAAAATTGTTCAGATCAAAGGGGATCGTATTTGTTTTGTTTTCTCGTTGTATTAGCTACTGTATTACTGGTGTGGAGTCTGGTCACAAAGAGATTCGTGACTGCATTGTTCAATTTATGTCTACTGATTTACGAGAACGTTTTGAGGCATTTACCGGTCAAGATATTACAACACGCAACGAGAATCATACGAAATGTTGAGCAAATCGTAAAATTTCAAACATCTCCGCTGGGTCAATGAACTGGGTGAGGGATTGTGGGATGCACGATGAGTGGGATACACGTTCCGCATCCTGGAAACATGTTATATTTAGTATGTCTAACACACATCACAAAATATTTGAAAATAGCACCCTTCATAGCAGAACTTATTAAATTTCACTCGTGCGACTGCACTAAAGTGGGAGTAGATATTAGTCTATTAAAGAACAAATGATAGCATGCCGATACGATATTCATACATTTAGTGAAGCAGCAAAATTCGTTTAATCCTAACAGAAATTTAAATACGCACTTAGTCCTGATAATGGCAATCAGAATAGCGCAATCAGAAAATTGTACTGTAGTGACCCGAATATGAGGGGGTTAATAAAAGGGGATCCCCATTTTGAGTCTCAATTAATAGGAGTCCGCATCCCTAGTAAAAGAGTCCGTAAGCGGATAGAGTCCCTAAACCCTAGTTTTAATAGACTCCATAATGTCAATAATTCCCAAATTGTAGTGCATAAATGATTCCAGCACCAAATACAGATGAATCGGGAAACATTTAACAATATTCGTCCTAGCTCCGTAACCTGTGTCGAATGGTTTATAATTTGTATAATTTTTCGACAAAAATTGAACCCAATGGAGGAATTTGGGACCTTAAAATTAGAATTGTTTAAACATTTAAGTTTTGGCGTGGAATAATCGGAGGAGGTCATCAGAACATCAGAAACTCATGAGTGGAGCGAGCTAAGAAGTCACGCTTGTTTTTATAAGTATATATTAAATCCCAAGACACTTTTGGATTTTTTGACATCAAAGCCTCTCAATTGCTGTAAAGCTCGCGAGCAAAGCGAGGTTGAAGCTAGACGTATTCTTGTGTCAAATCATACGGTAAAAACAAGCTTTCAATTTTGAGCGCCCTAACTTTGGCCCCCACTGTCGACGAAACCTGGTAAGTGAACTGAACAAGATGCATATGTAGTTTTACATTGAATCTTGTGGCAAAGCTTCAATTCTGAAATCCATTTATATATTCATATGCTGCAATTTTTTGCTCTTTTTGGACAAATAATGTGTCCTGGTGGACATATACACACTGTCACTGTTAATGTGTTGCATGAAAATTAGTTACATGTCGTCTAAAAATGATATTTTATATAATATATATAGTTAGTTGCAAAGTCGAGAAATGAACGACCTGTAATTTTTAACTCAACAACATTCTGTACAGTGCTGGTGCAAACAGGGGTGGGGGCTTCCCCCTCATAGGTGCGGGACCCCAATGTAAAGGTGGATCCAGAATTTCTCGGATCTTGATGTGTTGTCTGAGCTCACGCTTGTGCTGGATGGTTGTAAGGACTCCTTTAAAAACAATTTCACACAAAAGTTGCAAATTAAGTGGGTCTAGAAAGTAAACCCATCTTTAAAATTAATCATTCTTCAGGCATAGCGCGACTATTTTAAATATTCTGCCAAAGTAGCTGAACAGCTCCAGACATATTTTAGATAAAAAGCTTATATAATCTTCATATGCTACAGTCAAGAGAGACATCATACGGCACATCGCACTCCAAAACTGTTTTTATTACAGTCCTTGAATGTTTCATTTCGTTTGAGTTTGTATTATCTTAGGCAAAATTGTAGGCCAGCGAGTATAGCGAGCTTGTTCACGTTTAGCAGCCTGGATATTATTTTAAGGTCTGTATAGCGTGCGAAGCCATTAAAAATTCACGGCAAGGAAGATAGTGTCAAAAACTTGTGAGCGAAGCGATAGTAAACTCCGCAGACGCATTTCAAAGCTTCGGTTGTTTTTGTTTCAACCGGTCAGGTTGGTTGAACTTTTTAGGTGTGGGGTCCGTCTCCAAACGAGAGGTGGTCGGTTGCATCTGCCATGCTTCTGCAGGTATATATCGTAACTTCGTCTTCACTAGCATATTATTTTGGTTTGGGTTGGAGCCTCATAAATCTGGGCGGTTATATAGTTATTTTACTGCAGAGCATACATGTAAGTACTTGAATCGCTAATTTAACAAAGTCCCGTGCAAATTGTCCAATCATTTCTGTCTATCTTGCGTGTTAAAGCCTTCTAACAAACTTCCATACCTGCATTTATATACCTAACTTACGTTCGCAAACTAAAACCAGAGATTCAAAAATGATTTTAGAACAATAATGTCTTTAAAGCGGTGAACGAGAAAACAGTTCAGTGTGCCGTAAACAAATTAGATGCGCATGGCACTATCTTGTAAGTACCGTGTCCACATTTATATAATTCGTAGACTAATACGTAGTGAAAGCTTTGTAAAATCTTTCTTTAGTGCCTAAATCTGAACAGTTGTGTTTAGTTCGCCGGCAAATTTCGGTTTTTCAATTGAAGATAACTAATAGAGCGTGGGGCAAGATCTGTTGTTCAGTAAAGATTAGTTATCTTTGTTTTTAAGTTTAGAAATAATGACCAGGTATGCTCTAGACCAAAACAGGAACCGTATTGATTTAGACGCAGTCAGTGCTTACTGTGGTGACCCGAATAAGAGGTGTGGGGTGACTAATTATTTCGTATCTACAAGGGTGTTTTCCTCGCCATTCGGTTTCGGACTGTTATTTATTTTTCAACCTAACTCCAGTTCTTAGAACTACGCACCTTTTACTTTATACCAGTTATTTTCTGTGGATTAAGTTCACTACTTCAGAAATATACTTTTAAAACGTAAGTATGCTGCTAGGAACGCAGATAAAATTACACTTTGAGTAAAGAAACAAATTCTTTACTCGATTTAATTTTTTCCAGGAAGCATTTGAGCAATTTACTTAGGGTTTTGAACTCGATACATATGCGAACTCTAATTATGCGTGGATGATTTTATTTTGCGCTTAGCCTGTGATATTTGACATCGTCAATTGACGTTGGTTTTTGCTGTAGAGTAAATATCAGACGGCGCTACTATTTTTAATTGTTCCCTAAACCTTAAATGACGACTACTGTCAACTTTATAAACCATACGCGTCGTGAGCAATACTAACTGGTTACA